>CABHPP010148086.1:0-48352 GCA_902168425.1 Peromyscus attwateri | reverse complement strand
TATTGATGGAGGGAGGAGGTCTTAAATACAGGCTTACAGCACAATGGGAGAATCCCAGAGGGCAGAAGTTCGATACCGATGTTTTACAATCTTGCATCTAAGCTGTTAACGCCCAATATGCAGGATACACAGACAAGGAACTTCCCTTAAGCATTCAGAAGGGTGGAACCCGGCAGGGAATTAGCATAATTAGCATAGGGAGGATATCAAGATCACGGTCAGCAAGCAAGGCAACAGTTACCCAAAACGGGGGCCAGGGCCCTACAGGTCCCCCCTTTTACTAAAAAATGAGCTTCTGACTTAGTTTGCATGGGACATCAGCAGGTCACCTTACCCATCATGGAGAATTACAGTGGCTTTTTTTTCTTTTGACATGCAAGGATCTTACTGTATAGCCCAGGCTGGCCTCAAACTCATAGGCTCTTGTGTTCCTCCTACCTCAACCTCCCAGATGCTAGGACCTCAGGCATATGCCACCATGGCCAGGTTCATAGTGGCCACGAAACTTGCCTTTGCCCCGTCAGCCCAGGGACCAGGGTGATCCTGTCAAATATTCTTAGGTTGATTGAAAGTTGGAGGTGGTTTTGTCATGTGGTGTGTTGGGGGTACCTGCTTACTGTTGAGAGTGCTGCTAGCCATCTTGCAATGCGTGAGACAGCTCCCTAGAACAAAGAATTCTCCACCCTAAATGTTGATATTTTCCCATGGTCTCCCTCATGCCTTCTGGCTTACTCTACTCCAGCCATGTTGGCTTCCAGATGATCTTGGAACATTAATTTGATCTTCTGCCTCAGGGCCTTTGCACTGGCTGGTTGCTTCTGCTTGACCTGTCTCTACCCCCACACATCCCAATCTTTCTCATGTTTCAGATGACTACTTAAATGGGCCTTCACAGTGAGGCCTTCCCCAAACGCCTATGTAAAAGCACACCTCGCCTTCAGATACTTCCTCCTCATACCCTTCCTGTTTGATTTTTCTCCTTATCTCCAATATTTGGTACTTTGTGTGCATGTGATACTGAAGATCATGTTAGGCAAATGAGTTTCATCTTTAACCTGTAATTTACCTATTTTATTAATTTTATGTCCCCCTAGAACATGAACTCTGTGAGAGCAGAAATTATTGCCCATTTCATTCACAGCTACATTTCCAGCTCCAAGAGCAAGCCCTGGCCCATAGCAGGTGCTCAGGAAAGAATGTGATGAACGGATGATGAATGGACAGCGCTTTGCAGAGCATAGGCACGTACATGTGATGTGTGTGATCATCGGTATTTCTCCACACACTGCCCAGAGAAATGCAGAAACCCTGCCGTAAGGACCTGGGAGAACATAACACAGATGGGGACAATTGGTTAACTATTTGGGGGGAAAAAAACCCATAAAGTTAAATTCTCACCGACATTATCTCACAAAATCCATTCCAGATGGATTAAGGAGTTAAGTGTGAAAAATGAAGACACACAAAAAATTAGAAGGGATTATAGGGAAATGCTTATCTGACATCTACTTGGAAGAGAGATAGGTTTACATAATGGCTGAGGAAGGGATTGTAACTAAAAGACTGTTGGAGTGCTTCAAGTTGTAAACATTTTTATATGTAAAACTATCTTTGGCTAGTGTGCTGTCCCATGCCTGTAATGTCAGCATTGAGAGCCTGAGACAGGAGGTTTGAGAGCTTGAGGCTAGCTGGGATGCAGAATGAGACCTCATCTCAAAAATAATAAATAAGTAAGTAAGTAAATAAATAAATAGGCAATAAAATAGGGTATTTGCTTCAAAGACCAAAGGTGATATTGTTAATACACAAAACAGTCTATAAACTACAAAGATCCCCAGACTAAAAGTCAGGGGCAGGCAAATGGCCAAAGAAATCCAGAGTCAAACAGAATGCTCAGATATTTGTCCCCAGTCATAAAATCCAGGAAGAGGACATGGTGCCACCCACCCTCACCACACATAGTGGAACCAGCAGGCTCATGGCCTCCAGTGGGACTAACACAGGGACACTCTTGGGATGGCAACTTGACAAGGATGTTCCAGGAGTCTGGAAGACAGCCATCCCCTTTGGCCCAGGCATCCCTCTCCTTGGAAGTGATCCTGGGGAAGCATTTGGGGCTGTGGACAGTGATTTATGTGCAAGGGGTGCTCATCCGGGTGTTATTTAATAAGAGCCAAAGATCGAAAGTGTCCTAAGTACCTGACAACGGGAAGCGCTGAGTGAGCAGTGCTAAGGTCCCGTTACCAGACTGTGCACTGTGCCGTGGAGGACTTTGGAAGAATCCCGGGCAGTAAAAGGGAAGACTCAAAATTTGATGGATTTTGTTGCTTTATGACAAATACTAACAAATGTGACTCTGAATTAAGAGCCAAAGTATTAGTGTACACATATGTGCATCCATAATCACATACATGTTTGCATAATAAAAATGGATATATCAAAATGTTAATTAATCTAAGAGATAGAAATCTTTTTTAAAAGTTTTCCCCAAGTTCATTAGAAACAAGCATGTACAGCAGCCAATTGTATGTGTCAGGGAAAAGAAAACCTAGAGTGCATGTATTGAATGTTCTCGAGGCTTACATATGTGTGTAGGGATGCTCTGGAAGGCTCTAGGCTTTGCAGAGTACCCTGAGTTAGCAACTATTTATTAGCCCAGAAGCCCCAGCCTCCACGGAGCCTGTGTTCAAGGACTCAGACCAATAGTGAGCAAATACCTTCACAGTGTGTGTGCTGAGAAAGATGGCAGAGCAGATGAGGGTCCTCACGGGACATGTGATCCCAGGGACAAGAGGCAGCCACCCGGTGCACTGTCCAGCACAGGGCAGATGAGGCACCTAGCACGGAGGCTGGAAGGGATGTAGCCTTCACTGTGTCTGAGCTGTGAGGGGGCTGGTGTGGTTGTGGCAGAAGGAGTGAACGTGGTACCCATTGATGCGCTCCACCCCTTCTTTGGATCCAAGCCTGTTCACACTGAAGCCCCTCTCACAATTCACGTATTCCTCAGACACCACTGTCAGCAGGTACTGAGCCAGGCAGCAAGGCGAAAAGGATGACTAGAGAGGACTTTGAGGAGTTGATAGTCCAGGAGTGGGACAGTAGAACCATCAATGGTCCATGATCCATTGGCTTGTTCATGGAACTGTGAACTGCAGTAACCATCTGTGAGTAACCATCTGAACGGGGCTTTGTAAGATATGTAGGAGTGAATTTACCAAGCCAAAGTAGGCAGAAAGACAATTGAGGCCACCATCAAACAGGAGGCATGCGTGGGGTTGCAGAGTCAGAATATGATAGGAGAATAGCACCTCTAGCTGTCTGACTGGTGTGTGTGTGTGTGTGTGTGTGTGATGGTTATGGAGTCAAGTTATAGAGGGCCTGAGACATGCCTATCTGACCAGTTGAGACTTTTTTGAAACATAGTAGACAAAATGCAAGGTGGGGCTAATGCCAGACTGACTGTTATGACATCCCATAGCCTCTAAGATTTTGTGTGAAATCTGGAGCAGGACCTGGAAATGTGTCTCAGAAGTTGCCTAGAAGATTCTGATGTGCTAGAGAGCAGAGATACCTCTGCAAGATGGGAGTCACAGAGAAGAGAAAGTGGGGAGAATGAGGAATCTGTTCTCAGAGCCCTCCCCAGGGGCTGCCCCTTCTACCTCTGGGTGCTGTTTTCTGTCCTAGAACTTGAGCCTTCGTCATTAAGTCTATCCTGTCTCCATCCTGTATTTTGGATCATGCTTTGCGCGTGATGCTCAGCACACAATGGACTGCACTGGCCTTGGGCCTGCCAGGTGATAGGTGTGGGAGCAGGGATCCTTGATGGGTAAAGGGGGTCCTGTGGTGGTAGGTAGGCTGCATGCAAAGCCACTTGATCCAGGCCAAGTTAGTTCACCCACTGACCCTCAGGTTCTTGGTCTGTTCCACGGGGACGGTAAATGACCCATTCCCTAGAGCTAATAGTATTTCAGCGTATGGGTGTCTGGTCCTTTCCATTCTGTCTTCAGAGTGACTAGAATGGGATTGAGACACGTGGACCAAATCAGTGAGGTGCTCGGTGATTGCTCGGTGAACGTGAGGGTTCAACCCTAGCATCTTCTACCTGCCTGGGGTATTTGAAGTAGCCCCCCCCCCCCCCCCCCGGGATAGGCAAGTGAAATGCTGTCTTCTTCGGCAGAGAGCCAGGTAAGGTCCTGGCATGAGCATAAGCCAGGAAATGGCTATGGGCGGTGCCCTGGAAACAGTACCCACAAGGCTACAGGCCTAGCCATGGAAGAGCACCAGTCTCTTGGGGGACTGCTCCTACCACAAGCTGAGGAGCTTGCTCTTACTGACTCTCTAGCTCTCCCAGGTCACCTGTGGTCCCTTTTCACTACATGCTATTAAAGGACTTTGGATTGAGATGACCAGGCAGTGTCACATCTTGAAATCCTCATCCATAAAATGGGCACAATACTGCCTTCACATACTCGGTACCGGGTCTGTGCAAAACAAGTCCTGTTGAGGTCATCCCAGGTCATCAGTGTTCATTCTCTGTCCCTGCTCTTCCTGGTCCACCTCTGTTCTCGTGGATGCTGGCCTTGGGGAATCCCCAGAGGGTCCCCAGCCAGGCCCCATCGGCCCTACATCTCTGCTATCTCTTCGAGATAATAAATAGGAACAAAACCTAAATCCATTATTAGCTTCTTCTAGACTGCATGATTTATGGCTTCAAAGTGTCTCTAGTTAATCTGTCGAAAGGGATTTTAAACTTCATCCGTCTTCCCTGCTGGCAGCCCCTTCTACCTTGAATTCAGCTGTTTGACATGTCTAGTACCGGGGTCCCATTTTAAAAACATTTACAGTGGGTTGGTGGAAAAAAAATTGGAGCTGAGCGGCAAGCATGAGGCTCAATTTGGCACATCTGCTTTGAATTCCACGCATCTCCACAAGTGCAAATAACTTGAAAGTTCGCCCTGGGAAGAGGTCCGCTGTGCCCACGAGGGCTGCCTTAGGTGACTTTAAAGGAGAGCGGGATAATTACTGAAAATGAATTGTCACTGAAATAGAAACCTCCCGATCGGCCTGCTGACCATCTGCTGCTCACATGTGCAGCCACCCACACCTCCCCCTTCCCGCTCCAGCGTGCTCCGCTCTCTGGCGTTAACATCTCGGCTTCCCAGGACACTCAGGTGATCTTCTGGTCAGGACTGATGCGAGCTGGGGTAGAGCTGCACTTTTCCAGCTTTGTCTGTGGGACCCAGAATTTGGGCAGAGGTAGAAATTCCCTAGGATTTGGCTCTGCGGATATATGGGGAAGGCCCTGAGAGTAGGCCCCAGGGACACAGGGGTGGGGGTGAGGGCGAGCAAGCGAGCACACGTACTTACATAGGATATGGTGTGCGTGTGTGCGTGTGTGTGTGTGTGTGTGCATGTGTGTGTGTGTGTGCGCGTGTGCGTGTGCATGTGTGTGTGTGTGTGTGTGTAGGTTAGATGACAGCTTGTAAGAGTCAGTTCTGTTTCCGCTGTGTGGGCTCCGGGTATTGCACTCAGGTCGTCAGCCCTGGTGCCTTTGCCCACTGAACCAGCTTGCCGGACATGGCATGCTTTTGAGTAACGGGACGTGCTCTGGGGATGGTAGGGCAGGATGATGTGGTTAGAAGATTTGCCAGGGTGGTTGCCTTCCTGGTGAGCTCAGGGTCCCTTGGGAGCCCCAGCCTCAGGATATGAGGGCCCCAAGGAGAGACTTCAGGGTGGAGCAGAGCTGCAAGAGCAGCGTCCGTGCCTGAGGCTGCTGGCTGTCGAGGAGAGGCTTGGAGGGAGCCAGCGGGGCAGGGCTGTAGTGGCCGCCCCTGGGGAAGTTAGGGGTTGTCTGCTGTTTATTCTACTTGTCTCTAACTGGATTAACAGCCCCACTAGCTGCAGTAATGGGAGCTTAAGTATTCGGCTAGGTTCTAGACATGCCAGCCAGAGGTGTAGGCACAGAACGGAGGCGGCTGGACCCTTGGCTCTGAGCCCTGCCCTCCTTGCCACGCCCAGACCAGCCCTCCTCCATCCCATGATCCTGCCAAGAAGCAAAGAGAGAGTGCAGTCAGTGGTCAGTGGGACCCCCTGAGCCCTTCCAGGGTTACCTGGCTCTGGCATCTGGGGATGACCCAGACCTCTGTGAGGGAAGGCAGTTTCTCACCGTAGGCTGCTGTGAGCTCTTCTGAGATACCACTGTGACACCCTGTGACCTGTGCTGGTCTCAGGGCTGGGTCTCAGTCTGACATGGATACTGTTTCGGCACAGATAGACATACCCCTCCGAGTGAGAGTTTTAAATTAAAACCAAGATCTTACATTTTTATTCAGCCCAGTAATAATTGATCAGCCGTGTGTGTGTGTGTGTGTCTGTGTCTGTGCACAGGTATTCTCATGTACATAGAGGACCTTGGATGTTTTCCACCTTACTTTTTGAGACAGGTTCTTAGCCCTGTAATCCTTTTGTCCCTGCCCCCCCCCCCCCCGCATTAGGATTACAGGAGCATGCTGCCAAACCTGGCTTTGAGTGGGCCCTGGGGTTCAAACTCAGATCTTTGCACTTGCACAGCAAGAACGTTACCAGTTGAGTTGTCTTCCAGACCCCAGTTTACCAACTTTGTGAGTGCTTCCCTTTTGCCTTTTTTTTTTTTTTTTCCTGTTCTAAGCAAACTTTGTATGTCCCAGGTGTGAAAGTGTGGGGATCCGATGGCCTGGGGGGCGGGCGTTGAGTCATTCCTGGGCTGCTCATGTGCTCATCTATCAAGAGAAAAACATGAAGATTAAGTAAAGTTATCATGTAACAATAAGCCCATCTCCAGACGCACAGTGGGTGCCTGCTGCATGGTCACTGGCCGGGAATAGAGGATGCTGGGTGGAGAGATACAGTTGTATATGTGCAAACATGGTTTACTGAATGAATATCCAAAGAATGAAAAGATGATTGAGTGAATGAATGAATGAGTGAATGGATGGTTTGCTTATTAGGATTTGGTCTAGTGAGGGTCAGGGGATGGACTCTGACTCCCATCGTGACAGAGACTGAAATGTAAGATTACTGGTGTAGCCTCCGGGCCCCACCCACACTAGCAGCTCCTCCCCATCTGTGCTTCCTGGACCTCTGAGATACTTACGAGACCACATATAACTGTGATGGCCGGAGGCTGCCCTCGTCTTTGGGGGCTGTTCTTCTTCTTGCTTATCTTTTGGCAAACAGTCTTTCCAGATTTAGCTTGAGTCATCTCCTGGAGGGATTTGTCTCTGACCTCCTCCTGCTCATAAGCAGGAAAAGGCCGCAGTCAGTGAAGCCTTGGCTTGCCAGCCAGGCCTGGCTCTGCCAGGAGCTGCACTTGGGGATATTTCCTCTCCAAATGGAGCCCCTTGGATGGAACACTCTTCAGCCCTTTAGTGGGCATTGGTCATGAGCCTTCACCAGGCTGGGCCTGCCGCTGTTCTTGTTTTCCCTGATGAGTAAGTACAACACGCTTTCACGTTTCCTAAGGTACATTTTGCCACTACATAGGCTCCCCTTTGGAAAAGTGACTGCTCAGGCATTGGTTTATTTTAAATTTTGTTTGTCCTTTAATTCTTATTGCAAGAGTACCTTGTATACCCTTGACACAGATCTGATTGATGGGATGTATGTATTGGGAATTTCTCCCATTCTCTGCCATGCCTTTTTACTTTTCAGAGAACAGAGGTTTTACATTTTGATTCAGTCAAGTCTATCAATTTTTTACATGCTTCCTGCTTTTTGTGCTCTTAGAAAGCTTTGCCTGTCCCTAGGTACATACTCTTCTGTTACGCCTTTGGTTTTGAGGTTAGGTCAGTAATACATTGTGAATTAAGTTCTGTGTATAGTGTGAGGTGGGAGTCGAGTTCATCTTTTCCATAAGCCTATCAGGTTTTCTAGCACATTTGTTGAAAACACTCTGTCCCTCATTGGTTTACCTTGGCACCTTATGAAAAACTATATCAAAAGAGCTGGGGATAGATCTCAGTCAGTAAAATGCCTGCAACGCAAGCATGGGGATCTGAGTTCGGATCCCCAAACTCATATAAAAGCCAGATACAGCTACATGTGTCTGTAACCCCAGCGCTGGGTGGAGTGTGGGGTCAGAGACAGGCAGATCCCTGGAGCTCATCGGCCGGCCAGCCTTGCTGAATCAGTGAGTTCTGGGTTTGGTGAGAGACCCTGATTAAGACTGATTAAGAGCACTGGCTGCTCTTCCAGAGGTCCCAGGTTTGAATCCTAGCACCCGCTGGTGGCTCACAACTGTCTGTAACTCCAGTTCCCAGAGATCTGATGCCCTCTTCTGACCTCCATGGGCACCAGACACAGCTGTGATACGCAGACACATAGCAGGCAAAACACCATATACATAAAAATAAATAAATAAAAATTTAAAAGTATGTATATATATTTAAAAAACTAATATGGAGAGCAATTGAGGAAGACACCTATTTCAATCTGTGCCCTCCATATGCATGTTCAGTTGTGTATACATGCACCCTTATACACTACACGCTTGCACACATCTTCATGTAGGCATACATACACACCCCCAAAAAGGAGGGACACGAACAAACTGTGTTGACCATGTGTGTGCAGATTTATCTGTAGACTTCTGTTTTATTGTTGTTGTTGATCATAATGCCACTTCTTATGTCATTACCACATTGTCTTAATCCCTATAGTTTTACAGAAAATCTTGAAGCCGGATAATGTGACTGCCCCATCATTTTCAATGTTATTTTAGCTATCTATCCCTAATGTTTTCATAGATATGTTTGAATCAACCTGTTATATTCTCACCAAAAAAGTTGGTCACTACCATTACATTTCTAGGTCAGTTTAAATAGATTTGGCATTTAAAAAAAAAAGAATTTTTTTTTTTTGAGACAGGGTTTCTCTGTGTAGCTTTGCTCTATAGACCAGGCTGGCCTCGAACTCAGAGAGATCTGCCTGCCTCTGCCTGCAGAGTATTGGGATTAAAGGTGTGTGCCACCATTGCCTGGCTGTAAAGAAATAATTTTAATAGTTGGCTGTAAATCATGAAAAATCCTCAGATGTATGAAGTAATTAAACTAAGAAGCAGTGTAACTATTTGGATCACAGCTGTGCATTAACTGCTAAAATAAAGGCTAAGAAGTTTCTTGAGAAATTAGCAGGAAGAATCCCTTTAGGAGGATGGGTTGGCAGCACAGAAAATGACATACAAGGCTGATTAACAACAACAGCAGCAGTGTGTATTAGTGTTATATGGTTGCTGTAACACATTAGCACAAACTGGGCGACTTAAAATGCTGGATATTGTAAACAGCTGATGTTTTTTCTCAAATGGCTCTGGAGGCCAGGGGTCTAAAGTAGAGACAGCAGCAGATCCAGGCTGGCCCCAGGGACCCCAGGAGAGAACCTGTTGTTTGTCTCTTTCTTCTGGTGGCTTCAGCCTCCTCGTCCCACTGCCCCTCCCTTTTCTGTGTGCTTGTCTCCTTAATGGGATGTAGGACCCATTGAGATAATCCAGGAGGTTCTTACCTTAGAATCCCTTAACACAAGGGCTGGAGGGACGGCTCAGCCTTTAAGAGCACTTGATGCTACTGCAGGGGACCCAAGTTCAGTTCCCAGCCCCTCTGTCAAGCTGCTCACAATTGCGTGCAATCCCAGCCCCAGGGGATCTGACACCCTCTTTGGGACCCTATGGGCACCTGCACTAAGTTGTACGAGCGCGCGCGCGCACGCGCACACACACACACACACACACACACACACACACACACACACAATTAATAAGTAAAATCCTTAACTGTAGCTATAAAGAGATTTTCCCAGGTCCTGAGGTGTGTTGTAAGGTCTCTTCAGAGACCTCCATTCAGCCTAGCTCACAAATGGTGCTTTAAGATTTCCTTCATGACACATTGGCATTTGATTCCCGAATCAAAGGAAGTAAGCCAAATAGTAAATACTAAGAAGACTAAAGTTAGCAATCTAAGATCTTTGATTTTGACCAACCTAGTATTTTTTTTTCAGTGCTGCTTGAACACGAAGTGAAAACTTATTAACTGAAACTAAACCATCCCCAGTAACATAAATTGTTGTCAGCTTTTATAAATGGTTAAAATAAACAAGTTTGGTCTAACTGTTTATTTGGAAAATTTGGGAATGAGGCCACTTGGCAAAGTAATTTGTGGCTAATTGGCTTTTGATGAATTGGTCATTTGACACATTGAGTTTTGGCCAACTGGCTCTTGGAGAATCAGTGTTCAGCCTGGGGCTTGGTGCCTGGGGCTGGTATGAGGCCCATGGGGGCGCCAGACAGGCTGGATGCTAGGCCTAAGAGCTAAAGGCCACCTTAGGCCAGGAGGGAGATCCCAGAAGACCTAGCCATTCCCTAGACCTGACCAGGGCCTGCTTCCAGCTAGGTGATATGAGACTCTGGGGACTTAGTTCAGTGTGAGAGCCTGAGCTTAGTGCCTTGCAGTGGCAGTGATCTCGATATGTGAGTGTTGCCAAGAGCCAGTACAGTGAGTGGGATCTGTGCTTTGCAGGTAAAGGGCGAGAGCACAGGGAGGGCAGGCTACCTGGCTAAACAGCAGAGTTCACGTGCCGGGCCAGGAGCCTCTCTCTAAAGCCATGTTCTTAACCTTGGGGTCCAAATGGACCTGCTGTAGTCCTCGCCCTTAGTCGGCTCTGACCTGCCAGCTCTGCTGTGAATGTTTGCTATGGGCTCTAGTGCAGCCTGACAGTGGCGCCTGCCCCCGATTCTCATCTTGAGGAAACTGAGGCAGGATTAGATGTGAGGCTCAGCCAAGTTCTAGCATCACAGCTGAACAGAAGGGAGGCTGTTCCTGTTGCTTCCCACAGCCCTTCCACCTCCAGCCCGGGCTAGGGACTTCTCCTTGTGTTCTCCTCTGGCAGTGGCGCTAACCCACAGGCCCTGCCTTCCACCCCCCAGCCCTCCTTGTTTATATCCCCGTTAATGGGCCCTTGCAGGCCAGCCCAGCTGCCGTGGAGAGCCAGTGAGCCACCTGGAGCTGTGTCTGCTGCAGAATGTTTACGGTGCATGGAGCCAAAGCGAGACAACATCCATCTTGCTGACTGGTCACAAACACTGCGCCCATTCATGGCCAGGCGGTGGATGGTCCTGTGCTTGGCAGTGAGCTGACACAGCTCGGCAGCTCGTAGGACAGCAAGAGGGTAAGGAGAAGGCAGGTGGGCTCGGGTGAAATCGCGCCCCGACCCAGGTGGCCCTCACGCCATTTTCTGTTCACCCATTCCTCTCACCAGATGTGCCTAATGGGGAGCCCTAAGATGGTAGGGTTGCCTGGAGAGAGGTTCTTAGTCCCTGAGGTACCTTTCCAAGTATAGGTCAGCCCAGCCCCAGACCTCAGCAAGGCCTGAATGAGGTCATCTGTCCATATGAGGTGCCACAGCATGTGACAGCTGCCTGGCAGTATCCGAGAGTCTTGCTTCCGATCGACCTAGCCGTTACTACACTAGAGGGCAGGTTCACACCTTCGCCCTAAGGAATCTCCATCCTAGTGTGAATCCATTATAGCATGGCCTCCTGTTTGAGGGTCCTGTGGCTCACACACAGGCCTCTGAGGGCAGTACTTATGTCAGACACACCCTTGTGTCCCGTGCCTCAGAGTTCAGTGACAGGTGCCTGAGGCTATCTTTGGCCCAGATCAGGGAAAGAGGGCAGGCACCCAAGCCAGAACAGGAAGCCTGTTAGTAGCACAGGTCCCCAGTGTTAGGGCTAGGAACAGGAGGAGGAAGCAGGGCCTGGCCCTTCCAAGCGCCTCCTCTGGGTCACTAAGCTTTTTGGCGTGTTCACTACGCTGGGGTCAGAAGAGACCAACACTTGGAGGTACCAGCAGTGTCTTCCCTGTGGTTTACAGAAAAGTAAATGAAGGCCCAAAGCTTGGGAGTTCACAGGTTGGAAAGGCCTAAGATGCTCACCCCTGCTTTCTGCCCAGGGTTTCCCTGGACTCAGCCTCACATGCATTATGGGAACGAAGCAGAGAGCCCAACACCCTTCCCATGGAGGCAAACAAAGGCAAAGCCTCCCCAGAGGTCAAGCTTTCTCCTCAAATGGCTGCCCCTCAGCAGCCAGTTGCTTTCTTGCAGGCCACAGAGCAAGGACAGGATCTTCTTCACAACCTGTGCGCCCGGAGCAGAGCTTCCGGCCTTCCACTCACAGAGCCCACTTCCCCTTGCAGTGAAAATGCGCTCTGCTCAGGAGAGCTCTTTGTTTCCATCTTGTCTCAAGGGGTTGCAGTGGTTCTCAGCCAGTAGAGCCAAGGAGCTGCCGTGTGCCCTGAGCATGCGATACCAGAAACGGAGATGAACGCATGTGTGTCTTTCCACATTGCCAGAATTTATTAAATAACAATAAATTCATAAGGTGCAGTGGTTTTAATAGCAGTTTACTAGGTAATCCCATATACCTTAGTAATCTGGCCAAGGTGAATGTGGGTTCTTTTATCCCAGTCTTAATTAGTAGTATCAACTCTCACAGCACACAGGTAAAAATATCTCTGTCTAATGTGTGAGTTACAGAATGAATAAAAGTTGAAGAGGCTACACCAGAATTCTAGAGGTTTCAGAAGCAGGCCGGCAGAAATACATACAGAGTCTGTATTGAGAAATTAACAGACCCGAGCCAGCCACAGGGGAGAAGCTGTTGCTGTGGAGATCTGGCCACCAGAGAGTCAGGGTTGAGAGCAAAGATAGAGGCAGTTGTAGAGACCAAAGAACAGAACAGCATCCAAAGCAGGATCAACAAGACCAAGTCCAGGTGGGCAAGGCAAGCAAGTGGTTAGTCCCGTGGGCCATGTCATCAGCTGGAGAGCAAACTGAGCTGAAGCCCCAGGGTAGTCAGGAGTTCCCTTCCTGCCTGTCCTTGGCACACAGTGGGTATCAGGTGATGGGTTGGTGGGTTGTGTCATCACAGTGATGGACACTTTATAGGGTCTAGATGAGGGAGTTATGCCCTTTTCTGGGTCCTGGCACATCCAGTAAGTTCCTGGGTCTGGCTTCACTAGTAGGATTTTACTATACCCATGTGCCCTTAAAGTCTCAATGCACCCCAATAAATGTATGGGGCAACACCTTTTTTACTCTCAGAAATAAGTCTTGTCAGTCTGCACGGCATGGATAGTACCAGACAGATGGTGATGTTTGTGGGTCTCCCCAGGCATCATCAAACACCCTCAAAATAAAGCCAAAAGCTACTTATAAAATGGAACCTCTCAGGATAAGGACCTGTTTTACACAGTATAGAGTAACTTATTAGTAGAGACCATGGCTTCAGTGGGCCCTACACCTGTCATCCTGAAGGGCTTCTGGGCCGTCTTGTCTTCATTAATGGGTCTTCTCTAGTCTCCAAGGCTCCATCTCACTTGAGACCTGGCCCACCTCTCACTTGACCTTGCTCATCTCAGCATTTATCCTTTTAGTCAATGGTTCTCCCAGCTGACATTTGATGCTCTTACCTGCCAGCCACTACCACCCAGTACAAAGGGAACTGAGAGAGGAAGGGGGCACATAGTCCGGGAAGAGCAAGAGGAAACGAGGGAGCAGAGCAGATCTGGGGAGCGCCGTGAAACGGCGGCATGCGATGGGAACTGCAGGGGATGGGTGGGCTTCTGCACCAAGGCTGGACTGAAGATCAGCCTTTCTTGATTGGCTTAGAAGTTATGTCCTAGGCAGTGGGAGCACAGAGGATGAGGATCAGGGGGAGACATGGCCACATCTGGGCCAAATGTGTGTTATTTAGAAAGATTGTCCTGGCTGTGGTAGAGGAATGGGTCACATTTAGGGAGGAGAGAGACTGGTCCAGATGGAACTGATAGTGACTTAAAGGCGGCAGAATTGGTAAGGATGAGGGAAGCGGGGAGGCTGAGGAAAGGGAAAAGCTGAGGTGGGGCATTGGCAGGGGCCAGGGCATGGCATTGAGCTCATCTCTAGGCTTCAGCCAGTGCCTAGTGCCTGGGGATAGCCTGGCATGCCTCACCTCATGCCCCAGCACAGATCTGGACTGCCAGCTTCCCTTGCTGGGCAGCATGTGTGGAACCATGTGCCTGCCTTCCAGTTGGAGCCTCCAAGTTCAAGACCTTGTCACAGAATCCAAGAACAGACGTTGGGATTCAGGGAAATCAGACCCAGTCTCCCTCTCAGAGAACCTCTGTGAGGTGCAGTGAGACACACTTGGGCCAGATCCTGACTCTGCCATGCTTGCTCTTGTCACATAGGGAAGACTGGGCTTTCCTCTGAAGAATGAGGAGTAGGCCTGGGTCAGAGGTTGCCTGCAGAGTGTCTTCCTCCTAACAGGACCCTTCTGCGCTGCCTCCTTTCGCTCCTGACATGAAGTCCATCTATAATGCTCCCTGCCTGCACTGCTGATTAGACAAACTCCACATAATATTGTAATTGCCATATAAAGAAGAGATGAAAGGAGGAGGTAGCTTGTAAGTACTGGGTTTCCTTATGCGCATGCTCAGGCACCACTGGCTGGGTGAAGTCGGTTGCTCACACCTGTGTGCATCATCACCCCGCTTGATGGCTGCAGACACACAGAGTCACAGGCAGAGTGGCTGAGGTGACGTGATTCTCTGAAATAGTGAACAGCCCTTGGGCAGCTTCCAAACAAAACACAGTACAGTCTTTCCCTAATTTACATGGTAGTTCCAGGCCTGGAAATTTTAGTGTATATTACAACCATGAAGAAAGCACTTTGTTTTCTGTGTAAAATGGACCTATGTTCTGGCTTCCATAACTGGATTGCTTGTTTACAGATATTTTGAATATCTGGCACGATACTGAACAGTTGGCTTAGGACTGACCCACCCTTGGCAGTAAGTTGGCCCTGCCCCACTAAATGACAGTGGCCCCCAGGCACTGTGACTACCAGAAATTCTCCCAGTGGTTTCCACTGTGCCCCTTGGAGTGGCCCTCTCCCAATCCCTGTTGCAGAGATGCCTGGGCTGAGGGTGTAGACTGGAGAACTGGGGGAGAGAGCAGGAGAGCAGCCAGCCCCCAACCCCCCAATCACAGAGCTTCCTGGGGGAGGGCCCTCAGAGCTGGGTGGATTCAGATCTGGGGTGGAGCTAGGAGGATTTTTCAGACGCCAGAACTGTGCTTTGCCCTGCAGGCTTTCCCAGTCTTTGGACCAGTTTGTGGGACAAGTAATCTTTTCCACAGGGTCCGGAATTCTGAGCCTCTCTGAAGGCCAAGGGGCCATTCCCACTTCTTCCTCCCAGGCCACATCTTTGCATGGTGCTGTTTCCTGGAGGTGGGCATGCCCTCCTTTATGGGGTGGTGTTGGGTGGTGGTAGAGGCTCTCTTTGGCTAAACCCACTGTGAGTGGAAAGCATAGTGTGTGTTTACTGTTCCCAACCTATCAAGTGGTGGAGGAGGGGTGGCTCACTGCCACTGGCCATCACCAAGAGAGTATCTTAAATCACAATTCAAGAGTGTTTTCTGCCAAATGTGTACTGCACTCCCTGCTTCCTGCCATCATAATTGCAAAATCCTGTCAGGGACTGGGCTGTGTTCTCTCATAGTTACTGGTCCTTCTTGCAGACGGGAGGCATGGGCACCACCATCTCCATCCCTACTCGTTAAGCTGTGTGGAGCCCTGAACCGATACCCTGCTGCTGGCCCTTCTTCCTTCTTGGGTTGTACGTATTTTTCCAGCAGTTGGAAAGAACATTACAGCAGTTGTGAGAACAACAGCATGGGCATAGGAGTTAACTAATTAGCTTGTTTTAAAGGAAAAGGTGTTTAGAAAGAGACTGAATTGTGAGGTCGTAAATACATACCTACGTTAACACTCATGACTCTGGACTTGCCGTCCGTCTTCAAGTTTTACAGAAACCAACAGCCATTTCCTCTAGATTTCTTACCACCCCATTACTGCCCTTGCCTTCTGAGCTTGGATAAAAACAAGTGACTTTTGGTGACCATTACTGTCCTCCCTGGGTGACTTGGGCCAAGCGGGACTCCTGTGGGGTTCCAAGAGTCAGAAAATGCAGGATGGGATTGGAGAGCATGGAGCCTGGTATTGTGGACTCTTAGGCCCATCTTAATTAATAAAGATGCTGAGCTTTGTGGACCTGTAACATCATGAGTGAGAGGAACATGAGCGTTAGGCTCACAGATGTATAGAGAGCTCAGCTTTTCAGTTTTGGAACCGTGGTCACTCAGCATGATTAAACAGAACCTGAGAGTGTTAAAAGTATTGGGATTTCTTTACTAGGCTGCTCTTCTCCATCCTTAGGAGGTTCTCTGATTTGCTGAGGACATGTTTTCTTTCCTTTGATCCCTGATACTCCGGGATGTCAATTGCCACAAAGAGACGTTTAGCATCTTTTCTGCCTGGGTTGGTCAGTGCTCCTATGACAGGGACTGAGGGGTTCTCTGAGAAAGAGGGTCCTGGGCCTTGGGAAGCCCTGGCAGTGTGTCTACCTCAGTAGCTAAATGCTTCAGGCACCTTTCTGGCTGTGTTCTGTTCTTCTTCTCTCTTGGTTGCTTGTGGTGGGTCAGGGGACCAGGGAGTTTGCAAACTGAGCAGTCTGGGGGACAGTCACATACAAGCCACATGGCAGGAATCTAGTTCAAGCCTTTGATATAGCCTCAAGGATTGTTTATTCATTTCAAAAGCAGTATGCAATATTTTAGTATGTGTAGTAGAGAGATTTAAAGCCTATTTTAAAATTTATACACTATAAAATGAACCTATATTTGTGGACAATTGTATGAGATGGGGCAGTGCCTAGGGTCACCTTTCCTGTTTCCTCTGTCCTAACAGGGAGCCGAGAAAATTAGAATCCCTCAGTCCTGAAGCCACACCTCTGGGTAGCTGCCCTTCCTTCTGAAACCTTTTCTGTGCAAAGCCAGACTGGAGCCCATGTCCTGTCGTCTGCCACTCCCTGCTCAGGATCCCGTGGCTTCCTGCCAGGACAGACTAAGACCAGCACTGTTGTCACCAGACAGAGTCCTGCAGGACAGTCCCAGCTTCTCCTGTGGCCTCACCAGCTTCTCTGTTGCACACTGGGCTTCTGTGCCTTCCTGTGTTCCTTCTCTGGAGAACACAGTGACCTTAGGGCCTTTGCTTGCTCTGCCCTCTGCCTAGAGTGCTCATCCATGCGTGGCCACGCTGCTTCTGCCTTCCACGTGGCCTCTCGGGTTCTACCTTCCCTTTTCTTGGGCTCCCAGTCAGACAGACAGACAGACCTCCCCTCACGCTGACTGCTCTGCTTCTCTTCACTTTCTAGCTTCTTACCTTTGTTCTCACTCACAGCATGTACTATCTACCTGACATTATAGGGCTAATTTATTGCTTTACCTTTGAAATTGTCTTCTCTCCTACCAGCACTCAAGTACCACAAGAGTCAAGATTGTCTTTCTTGTTCAGCACACTCATGGTGCCCGGGGCAGATGAGAACTGTGTTTCTGGTGCCCCATCCTGGCACACAGTTAGGTATTCAGTGCATGTGTGTTAATTGTTAACATTTGATGTATCAATCCCTTTTCCATTATTTTTAAACCATCAAGACTTTTAATTTTTTTTAAATGTATGGAATTTCAAAGCCTGCCCTTTTCTGGTGTTTGCTTTTGTGGCACTGGGGATTAAGCTTGGAGCCTTGAGTATTCTAAGCATGTGCTCTACCACTGAACTATATCCCAGTGGCCTTTTCATTGAAAGTAACTTTTAAGAATGTTTTCTCTTGTGATGAAGATTTTTCATAAATCCAGGAAGAACTGTGGTCCAATGCCTTGTGGTGAGGCAGATTCCCCTACTGCGTGTTTGCCATTGGCAGATGCTCGGTCCAATGTCCGGCTCCTTCACGTGAATATTGAGGGTCCCCTCTTTCACAGAGGCCGGGCTGGCAGAGGGTCTGCTTGGGAAATGATTCCCTCATGACTTGTGAGACGGTCTCAGTTTCTTGTCTCGTACATACTTTGTGATTAATAGGCCATTCAGTAAAAAACACGCATAAGTTGGTTGAAAAACTACCAAAATGTCATTCACAAACTGCGTTTTTAAGAAAGAGAAGCTTTTGAATCAGGCTTTCTGCATTGTGGTAGTCTTACCGTGCCATGTCCATTGCCTATCAAATTTCTGTTTATTTTCTGTAGTTGACTCATCCATTCTGTTGGTGGCCATAGAAAAGGTCTCCTGTTCTTTTCTATTACTAGTGGCTCTAAACTGTTAAACTAGCAGATTTTTGTTTCGGGGTGAGATGGGGAAGGGGGCGTGTAGGACACTCAGGGTGCTGCAGGGGCAGATGTCACAGGAGAGTTGTCAGGACTATGTGCTCTTCTTCTGCATGGTGTTAGGGATCAAATGCAGGTTGTCAGGCTGCGCAGTAAGCATGTTACCCGCCAAGCCATCTCACTGGCTGACTTTTCATTCTAAGTGGGAACACCCAGAGTCATACTCAGAGGAAACAGGAGTACTGCTGGTAGCATAAAGTGATAGTGCCTTTTTGGGCAGTAAGTAGGGCCATGTTTAAAATTGTGCATATCTTTGGACTCAGCAACCGTGCATATCCAGAAAATTATTCTAAGGCTATAAATATGGATAAATACAAGATAAGTGATCATACCATGGCTGGTTTTGTTTTTCTCTTTTCTAAACAATTTTAACTATAAGGAATGAGGTATGTACAGCCATGAAATAGAATAGTGCATGGTCAGGACATTATTTATTGGAAGAGTATTTTCATATCTGGCCTGTAACAAACTGGCTTGTATCCGACTAAGCTTCTGTCTTGATCCGATCTGTGCTGTTACCATCCAGAACCTAAGAATGGGTCACTTATACTGAAGAGGATTCATTCGCTCACGGTTCTGGAGGCCGGTAACTAATATTCAAGTGCGTCTGGCAGAAGTCTTTTTGCTGCTTCATGTCATGGCAGCAGGGGGTGGGGGGGGGTAAAGAGAGGATAAGAGGGGCCAGTCCACTCTCTGTGTTATTGACTAGACTCCTGCTGTAACAAACCACTCCCCCGAAAAAGGCATTATCCATTCATAGGAATGGAGTCCCTGTGAAATAAACACCTGCTGTAGATATCAGCTCTTAATACTACACAGCAGGAATTAAATTTCAACATGGTGGGTTTTGGGGGGTAGGATGCATTTAATCCTTAAAGACATTAAAGAGCCGCCAAACAGCCAGGATCCAAAGGATCAGCACACGGAGAGAAGAACAGCACACTGTTCTGACTATGACATTGGATGTCACATCTTCCTTTCAGGCACTTACCATTTGCAAGGGATGCAAGCCAAGAGTCAGTGAACTCAAGGGAGCTTTTTGCAGCTTTACTGTGCACATAGACTCGATTGGAGTTAGGGCTACCAGGATAGGCAGAGCCTGAAAGGCTGTTCCCAGGGAGACAGATGTGTTGAAATCTAACTCTGTCATTCCATGTTGCTTTTTCTACCCCTCATATTTGCTGATGCAGAAGAGGCATAGGCAGAGGGTGAGAATGTGAACAGAGCCTGGCAGTTAGAGGCCGAGAAGCTAGGCAAGCTTTCAATGGCTTCAAGATCTAGGAAGACAGATATTGGAGTTCAGAGTCCAGAAGGAGGAGCCTTGCCTTTGATTGGAGCCCCTGAAGGGTGACTCCCGAGAAGAAAGGATGAGCTAGACCCACAGCAACAGAAAGCCCAGGCTCCATGGAGATAGGACCAAAAGTGGGGGAACACAACACAGATTCGGAAGTGGTCCAGATGCTGGTGTCGTTAGACAGGAGCATGGACAGGATAGGATAGAACAATAGAATTAAAATAGGGGGTGTGAGGATCAATGGGAATGGGTTGTGTGTGGGGGGGGGGGGGAGGGGGGTAGAGTTAAGAGTCCTGTGCTCTTGCCCTGACAGAGTAGGAAAAAACTCCTCTATTAGACAGTAATCTGTCAAGGTAACTGAAAAGTAGAGGAAAGTATATCTGATGAGCTAACAGAATGAATAATAAAACCACTTAATATGAAAAACGTTGAGGATGAAGTGGAAAAATATAGAATAGGTGGGACAAATAAATTAATAGTAGGATTGTAGATTTAATTCAAAACATACAGTAATTACATTAAATATAAGTGGTGTAAATGGACTAAATATTCACAGGAGAAAGGTTGCCAGAGTGCATAAAACTTACTTCATAGAACATTGTATTAACAAGGTCTTGTTGGCTGTAACAGGTGTTAAACACTCTAAGAACTTACCTACTCACAAGTGCTGAATACTGCTCCCCTTTTCTACTTGAGGGTCCTGGCTTGCTGATACTGTCCTCACATCAGTTCTCTCTGAGACATAATGGCTTCCCCTTGAACAAGATGGCTTCAACTACTTCCCAGTGCTACCCACGTCCACATGGAGGAGAGCAGAGGATGCTTCCTCCTGGGCATGGAGTAGAAGCTCCAGGCTTCTGACCTAAACCGACTTGGGTTACGTCTGTGCTACTCCCCAGCTGAGAGGACTGAATCACGCTGATTGGCACAGGGGTAAGGAGAGCAGTGAGGGCAGACCCAGTGTCCAGTGCCTGCTGTGTGTCAGGGTCTGCACTGGGCACCTCATACAGTGCGGGAATGGTTTCAGCCTCATACGCCGTGCCACAGAGAAGAGAAAGCATGTGCTCTACCCAAGATCACAGAGCTGGTAAATGACAAAGCCAAGATTAAAACCTGGCCAGACTGGCCCAGAGTCGTCTACACTGCATCTGCCAGCAGACTCTCCGCTCTCATTTTCAAGCTCTGTGAATAGGGTCCATCTTCCTTCCTGTCCCTCTCAGTGAGGGGAGCGGATGGGCTGGATACTGGGGGATATGGACTGCGTGTGTTCTCTTCCTCCAGGTCCACGGTTGCAGTCCTAACCCCCAGGGTGGCTGCATTTGCAGGAGGGAAGTGATTAAGGTTAGATGGACTCATAAGCATAGGGTCCTGATCAGCAGAACTAGTGTGTTCATAAAAAGACACCAGAGTGCTCCCTGCTCTCTTTCTTTCTGTGAGCATGCTCCAAGGCCAGGCCATGCGAGCCCACGGTGAGAAAGTAGCATCTGCAAGCCGTGAAAAACAGCCTTCACCAGAACCCGAACTGCCTGGGACTTCAATCTAAGCCTTTTAGTCTCTAACCTTGTGAGAAAATAAAATCCAGTTGTTCAACCACTCCGGCTATGTGCTTGTTGTAACAGCCACAGTAGACTCACACACTGGGAGAGCGATGGTGACGGGCTGCATCTCTCCTGTGGCCTTGACATGGAGCAGCCTTCCTGGTATGGTGGAGCTCGCTCGCTCTGTATGCTGACAGCTGTTTATAATGGCGTGACCATAGACATGTCTCATCCTCTGCCTCTGGAAAACATGAGTTAGCCTATGTTGTGGTCAGAGCCAAGGACTTCACAGGATACATAACAGGAACGTCATCATCTTTGGTATTCATCATTAGATGGAAAAGACAGGACAAGAGAATATGTTGATTATTTTACCATCCTGAATTTTACAAATAAAAACTATATGCAGGTACATGGGAAAGAACTGCCAGGCTTTGAAACAAACAAACAAACAAACAAAAAACCTGAACTATTTTCTCCATGTCCAGTGTGGCTCTCTGACTAGCAGCCATTGACTTTCTCATTATTGCCTGTCTTCATTTTTTATTTTTTTTGTGTGTGTGCGCTTTACAATTAGTATATAAGAATGTGAGGAAAGAACTGGCCCTTCTGTGCGTCTGTATGCCAGCATGTTTATGTTCACGTGTGTAACAGCCCGTCTTGGGCTGTCCGTGGCCTGTCTGGCCTGGGACAGAGCTGTGGGTTGGCTCAGTTTCTGTGCCGTGCCATCTTGAGGTGAGCTGGCTCAGGTTTTATTGGCCTGAGTCCCTATAAATCTAGCTTAGCTTTAAAGGGGAATTTATGGGGTCCTTGTGGTCTGGGATAAGAGACGGTGGGCGACTTTAAGCCTGGCGCAAGAGCTCAGCCATCAGGAGCCGCTGCTGTGGAGGCTGTGTCCAGGTTACAGGACCCCTGGTAGCTGTGAATACCCCCACACTCCAGCAAGTGAACGGCTTCCTATCTCGCTAGGACGTGGGGATTGCAGAAGAAACCTGGCCATCCACTGCTCACCGCTTCTCCTTAGTCACCCCGGCTGCACATCGGTGTCTCCTGTGCAGGAGAAGCGGATACGGATAACGAAGCGGCCTGCTGGGGCAGGAATGGCCTGAGAAGTGCCTTGTGCTCCGCCTCTTCTGTGTCCCCTTAGGTGAGCAACTCACTGGGAATAGGAGGCGTGAGTCCTCTGTGCTCTGTGACGCTCCTGCTGCCAAGGCCTGGCACATGAAATTCAGTTCCCCTGTTCCCACTGCTCAGAGGAGAAAGCTGAGGCTCAGCATAGCCTATGCTCACTCACACTCCTGGGGAAGGGCCGCTGGCGAGGCACACCTGGCCTGAGGCTGCCCTTTTGTGGTGGTCACTGGCGCTCACTTCCCAGGAGAGCAGGCTTTATCCCCATGCCTGTCAAGAGACCCAAACCCAGGGGCCTTTTTCAGAATGCCAGCTACCCCAGAAGCTGTGCCGGGGCTCTGCATGCGGTGTCTTCTTTGATGTCCACAGCCACCCCTGCAGCTGAGATTCTGAACCCCATTTTACCTAGGAAGAAACTGACTCACCCTGAGTCAGACACCCAGGATGGCAATGGTGGACTTGATTTTAGGTGTGTGTGCCGAGGTTGCTCTGTTCCCCTAAACACATGTCTGACAAAGTAGGCATGGGAGTGAACTTGACAGTTCACAGACAACCACTCCCTCAGCATTTCCAGCCACCTGCTGCAAACCTAACTGTGAGCTCAAATGAGGGACACACACTCAGTGGGGGCTCAGAGATGTCTAGAGAACCTACCTGCTGAGTACGATGAACAAGCCCCTTCCTCCTCCGCTGCTAGGCCCCTGTTTTCTGTATGGAGAAGGTTGGGCCAGTTCACATCTGGAGCTAGGCCTGCTAACAGTTCTGAGACTTAGATCTTTGTCCTGGGGCTATGGCAGGCTTTGAGAGGAGGTGGAGCTTTAACTGTTCCCACAAGCCAGTGTGGCAGCACAGCCAGTGTGTGTGTGTGTGTGTGTGTGTGTGTGTGTGTGTGTGTGTGTGGTTGTGGTGGGGATATAATCCAGCTCTAGGGGTAGAGATGAGTTGTGAGGTACAGGCCTGGACTGTGCACAGGGGTACCTGAGTAGCAGCTACTCACAGGGCTTCTGTGAGCTGAGTGGTGGGGGAGCTCCTAGAGAGCTGAGACCAGGGAATGTTCTGGAGGAGAGACTTCCACAGAGCTCTGGATTGGTAAGGGCATGCCTTAGCAAAACATTGTGAGAATGAGAGGTAGCACCCAGATGGATGGGTGAGCCCAGGCTGTGGGGCCCTAGAGCCAGGCTGGAGCCCCATCCATCTCCATGCCCACCAGGGCTGGCCTTGGGATGGGTGGTTGACTTTCCATTGTCAGCACCACCTGTAAATGTCTCCCCACTTTGTAGATGGAGGAAAGTGCAGCAGTTGTGGACTGAATCCTCGACTCCCTCAGTGATCGTCAGACTAATAGCCGTGGTTGCCTTTCTTATCATGTGATAAAACGCCTGTACAGACGTAAGGAAGTTTCAAGTTTCCCCTTACGGTTTCAGCCCCTGACCGGGAACATGAGGCAGCCATTCACATCATGGCAGCAGAGAGCTTGGGCCAGAAGCCAGGCCTCACAACAACCCTCAAAAGCCTGTCCCAAATGTTTCACAACCTCCTAAAACTGAACCACTGACTGGGGACCAAGTGTTCAAATACATGGGCCTGTGAGGGACATTTCATATTCAACCCATCACATCCTGAGAGCCAGGGATCTCTTTCCAATCATGTCCTGTTGGAAGTGTGGTCCTCTCCGTCTGGTGTCGCTTCGGTTTCTCTGTGGCAGAGTGGAGTAGCCGTGGCTCCCCAGACAGCTACTGGATGTTTACTGGTTTGCATTTTACAGAAATACTTCGCTGACTAGGGGGCTAAGTCAGTCGGGCACTTCGGAGCTCTGTCCTTGCTGTGTGGACTTGGGCCGCTTACTTGCCACTCTGAGCCTGCCTAGCCAGCTCCTGGGGGCTGCAGTGAAGCTCACAGTTGAGGACTGTGAAGTTTTTATGAACTGTGAAGTGTTGTAATCTGTCCCTGGCCCAGTACCTGGCTGGTTCTGAAAACCTGCTTGTTGGAAACCAGAAGTCAGTTAGCACGTAGGCTTTTCTGGTCCCCACAGATGGCTGCAGGGGGCTGCAGGAGGCGTCCCTGGGCCTTGGATGCTGAGGGCAGCAGGTTCAGCACAATGCCATGTTCCTATGGGAGTCACCTTGGGTGTGGTTCTACTTTATATTCAAGGTATTGTGGTAACTTGCAAAGCTTCTGGGTACACAGTGAGAGCCACTTGCTTCAGACTGACTCGCCGGGGCTTCGTCCATGCTGCTGAGCCCTGCATTTGGTGAACCCTAAGCCTGGGAGTTTGTCCCTCAGAGTCTGACTTTGGAGTCTAGACCAGGCCTTCCTGGGGATGGACTGCTTCTCAGAGCCCTGCCTGAGCTCCAGGAAGCACAGAGTAGGTAACTGGCATCATTCTTACTCTTTGAGCGTTCAGTATAAGCTAAGTCCCTGTCATATACATTCTGTCATCTCCCTTGTCGACACAACCCTATGAAGTAGGTGTTGGCACCACGTACAGACAAGAAAACTGAGGCTAGACAGGGAAACCAGACTGGTTTCTTACCTGGTTTCAGAAGTGCCAGTCCAGGTTCTGCTGTGAATGTGTGGTTTAGCTACACAAAGTTCTTTTCCTTTTAGAGCCTATTTCTTCATGTACTAACAGAACAGATGGTCAGTTCCAGCCCCGACTTCGGAGGATTTCTCACCATTTGTCAAAGGGTTTCATGAGCTTGGAGAAAGCCAGGGTGCAGGGTCCATTCTTGGCTTCCATGGCCTAAAAGGAGACACAGCTGCTAGGGGCCCCACTTTGTCTGGATGCCCCTACATTAGGTCAGCAGGACACTAGATGGACAGCTCACATCCTCCCACTCACCAGAGAAGATCCATCCCCCCTCCTGGAGACAAGTATGAACAGGAGCAGCCCTACTCTGGGTCTCATGGTGCCCTTAGGGATGGAGAAAAAGACTCCACCAGAGAGGAGACAGCGCCTACATTTGTTCCGAAGACCTGGGTGTGTGGCTGTCAGGGGTGGACGTATCTCTGGGGCATAGATGACAGCCTTTGGTTTGAGGTCCAGCCTTTGAGGAAGTGGGAGACCTAGAGCAGTTTGTCATGGACGAGAGCTCCAGCTATGCCAGCGGTTGCTATGTTGTCTTGGGTGGCCAGTTGTCAACTCTGGTGCTCAGTTCTGCCAAGTTCAGAGGTCAGACCTTCCCGCAGGGCCTAGTGGAGTACAGGAGACAAGGACTTGAGTAGGCTTGGGTCACCAGCCAATGCCAACTTCGACCTCAGAGCCTCTCCCCTCCTTTCCAACATCAATGGTTCGTATAGCACATGGAGAGCTCTTCCTGACTGCAGCAGGGAAGCAGCTGAAAGGTCCAACCATTGATCTACTGTTGGTTGCTGATGGCTGTAATCAGCTTAGCCTGCCTATCCTGTGTGACCTTGGCAAACCAGTTAACTCTGCTCTGTCTGCTTTCCTGGAGTCCTGTTTGGGAACACTTGTTGGTGGGGGTATGGGCGGGGAGGACGGGATGGGATGGGACAACACTTGGGTCTCAAAGTCCAAGAGGTCTGAGCTTGGATTGTGTCCCTGAGCCAGATGAGAGGCCCTCCATCTCTTCAGCCCAGCTGGAAAAAGAGCTGCCGCCGTGAGGCTGTCCTCAGATGGGTACCAGGAGGCTTGAGGAGGAAGGGCTGAGTAAATGCAAGGCCTGTCACCACTGTCCCCGGGCAGTCACCACTGCTCCTCAGGTCCACCTTCCTTCTCTACACTCCGCCTTGTGCTTGCAGGAGGAGGTACATGACCCAGAGGGCTCGGAAGGTCCTGGAAGGGGAGAGATCCTGGCAGAACAGCCCCCCTGTGATGCTCTCTGCTCCAAATGCCATTAATGGTCATAAAATTATCCACAGTTTTTTGGAGGCCAGTCCCAGGGTTTGCCTCGGTGGGACAATAAAACTGCATGCAGAAACGATCTGGAAAAGGCGAGGACGGCCAAGCAGAGCCGGAGTTTAAATGAACTGCAGCCTGCTCTCATTAACTCAGGCCATTCACATTTGTTACCAGGGATTTCTTTTTAATTAAAAAACAACCAAGTTATTAAAGCCTAACCCTAAGAAGGGCTGGCTGGGCAGCCGCCGAATCCAGCAGAGCAAGCGGTCCGCACAGCAGGACAGGCCAGTGCCGCCAGGGAAATGGCTTGAAGCAGGTGTTATTTGGAGCCCTCACCCAACCCGGGGCCTTCTCATCTGTGCACTGTGAAGTGCTGTTCAGAGCTGGGGAGAGTTAGAACTGTCTGTCATTGGCGACATGGGCTCAGCTCAGCTAGGACTGGGAATGCTGTCTTAGAAGGCCACTTCTTATCACACTGAAGCGTGGGGTTGGGATCTGGCAGACTCAGGACAAGAGCCCGGCACAGATCTCTAGCTGTGTGTTCTTGAGTGATTGTTGTAATTTGCATGAACTAGAAATAAGAATACCCGTATCGCCCTGGCAGGCAGTGGGGGACCCACGGCTTGTATGTAGTGCATCGTATATGGCCTCATTGCTGTCCTTGTCCTTAGCTTAGGGATTTCCTGTTCTCTTGCTCAGGATTGGCAGTGCCTAGACTACTTGGGCTGTTTAGTCATATTTCCCATGTCTCTAGAGCATTTTTAAGGTTTCAAAGTGCTGCATAACCCAAGAGCACTCTCCATTCCCGGGGCTCCTGTAGGTGCTAGCACTGTGTGTGTACCCAGAGGAACAGGGGTCAGACACACTGGGAGGCGCCCGAGTTGTAGAGTGGGTTCTGGGAAGTGAAGAGGCTCGTGCCATGATCCTCGGGCCCCAAAGCATTAACCCCAGAAGTGACAGGGCATAAAGCCTAAAGACATAATTTCCAGATTAACCGCCATTGCCCATAGATGAACTGTGGTTGAGGGTCGATGGGAGAGGCTTATAGCAAGCATGTCTGACATTTTTGTTCACTTTATGGGGTTCTTCGGGCCATTCTGTGCTTCAGCTGAGGCGTTCACAGAACCTATAAGCAGACTGGAGTGTAGTGTATAGGATAGTTAGGCCATCAGAGAACCACAGGACACAGAGATGAATAACCATACTGTCTGTGGCATGATGTGATTTCAGAAGCATTATAGAGGGAGCTTTGGCACCAAGTGGCACCAAATAAAGGTGGACAAACACCTCCTTCTTGACACATGCGCCCAAAACATCTCCAGTTCTAGGGCCCACTGGTGCAGCATCGCCAATCCAACCACTGAGGCAGACCCGGAGTCGCGCCCCCCAAGTCTGGCACATCAGAACCCGAGCCCCTGCCCAGGGTCTGAGTTCCCTCTCTAGGGGGTTGGAGGTAACAGTCTGCGGGCATCGAGGCTCCATGGTTTGGTTCACCAGTGTTTCTTGCTCCTGGAACAGTGTCTGATTCACAGAATCCCCTGTTGGCTGACAGTCACTCAAGCAGTGGAGCTTAGCGTGCACACCCGAGAGCTGAAGACTTACATCACAGACTCTGCCGAGTGATTCTGGGAATCAGATTTGAGTCCCGAGCCTCAACTGCAGCAGGGTGTTCAGGTGGCTTCAGGGCTCTGTCCTCTCCCTGAGCTCCTGGTAGCTGTTCATTCACCTGTCTCCTCTTTCCTGTTGTTTCTACCTAGTGAACGGGAGCTATGGACACTGCTCAGAGAAGAGCCTGCTGGACCTGGACCTGGCCGAGGGTCCCAGCCCTTCCTGCCACCAGGGTCTGTTTCTCCCTGCAGGGACTCCACCGCCCCGGGGTCATCCCCCTGTCTGCGAGAGGCTGCTTCATTTCCCCCACCCTAACAGGTACGTGCCCATCCTGTCCACCTCACCTAGTCTGCCCGGCTGATGGGACACAGAGAAACTGAGGCACAGAAGGGCCAGGGTTGTGTCTGAGTCTGTTGACACAGAGGTGCCTCGTGTAGGCCCTCCTTGTTTTGCCAGGGGACACAAAGATGGCTTCAATGAGGTGCGTGTCCCTGTCTCACAAGCTGAGGTGTCTCCTCTGGGACAGAACGTTGGGAACTTCCTCAAGCCAGAATTCACACAGTTCATAGTGAAACCTCTGCTAGGACCCTACCCTGTCCGCTTGCATGTTCTCGTGGGAGCACACTACTGATCCCCGCGGGCAGCACGCATGGAGCCTGCTTCACCGGCAAGAGGCTCTGGATACTGGCCCACGTATAGTTTGTCCTCCATCTCTCCAGCACATAGTGCCTGTCCTGTGCTAAGTGCTTGGCCAGTGCAGAGTCCTTGGGGGTAAGGGCAAGGATCTCCATTCCAGGAGTGCAGAACAGTGGGAGCCATTACTAGATAGACTGAAATACACTGAGAATTTCCATTCCCGGTGGCCTTCAGTGAGACTTCTGTTTTGAAAGAGTTGTATTCATTTGGTCAGGCTGTCATAATAAATGTCATAGACTGGGTGGCTTAAATAAAAGGCGTTTACTTCTCACAGTTCTGGGGGGTTGGAAGCCCCAGATCAAGGGTTGACAGGTTTAGTTTCTCCTGGCCTGTCCCCTTTCTGTCAAGCAGTCACATGGCCATCGCTTTATCTCTGTGGTCTCTGCTCCTGTCTTATGAGGGAAGCAGACGTGCTGTCGTAAGGACCTTCATAACCCCCTTTAGTTTAATCTCGTGCTCAAGGCCCTGTCTCCAAATGCAGGTACTCTGAAGATTAGGCTTCCAGCATATAAACTGGGAGAGGGCAGTTCAGTCTATGAGAGGAGTAAGTATCTTTTAGGCTTCAAGTTGCCCACTCTTTAGTCACATGTGTCTGTTGCCTGGATTAATCACCGAGGCTGTGACAGGACACTGTTTCTGGGCGGTGAGGGAGAGATGAATTCTGTGTTGGGCTGTGCCAAACCAAGGTGTGATTGCAGTTTGTTTGTTTTAATTTTGCAAAAAAAAAAACAACAAAAAACAATAAAAAACACCATTTGTCCTTTTAAATACCATTTTGACAGTACAAAGCACAGGAGAGTCTGTATCCAGAACCCTCTGGATGGGCTGGATTTGAGCCGACACGTTTAGACCCCTCATTTTCTAAAAGAACATGGCCCCCACTCTAGACCATGCCCGATTCTAGTCCTGCCTCTCTAGGGTGGGCCTTCCTCTGCATTCTATTGCCCTTCTCTGCCTCTAACCCTTGCTCTTGCACCTGGGTTCCTTCAGTGGCCACCTGCTGGTCACCTTGCCTGCACCCTAGTTCCCCATGTTAATGATGTTAATGACTGCCGCACGTGAGTACCATCTCACTGGGTCCCACGGTCCTGGGCCCAGGTCCCCTGATGTCAAGTGGCAGCCATGAAGTACTTACTACGATTCATCGGGTAGATACTGACCTCCTTAGCCCACAAATGGCATAAGAGAAACTGAGGCAGGGGAATGTGTGATTTATGTCACCAGTCCTGTGACTTCCATCTGTGAGGCATGCAGAGGTTTAAGTAACGTGAGCAATGTCTCAATTGTGTCATTTCTGTCCTTAAAATGGGTGTCCTCCCCACCCCCGCTGTGGTCCGTATAATGTTTGGGTAAGATCCTGTCCTGCTTCTGTTACTAGCCACCCCGGGGGACCTAAGGAAAGATACCTGGCTTCTAGAGCCCTTTTCTTGATCTGTAAAGAACAGAGAAGCACACAGTAAAGAGGCCTCTCATAGAACCAGAAGGCCTCGGCATCAGGCCCCAGCTTCCTGCCCCTCTGCTACCTCTGTGACCTTCTGGCTCTGTGCTGAGTGGGCCCATGTGTTTGCAACTCGGGGCCTTGGCCTTTCTAAACCCCTCCCCCGGCTCTATTCTTTTTGCTGGAACTCTGATATTTCTCAGCAGAGTGTTCATGCTCTCTCAGGGGGCAGCTTCCCAAAGACAGAACCTGGACTTCAAGTCACCTGTGTCCTCAGCACTACACAGCACTGAGTGAAGAGGCCTCAGCCCAGGGTGCAGGCTTTGAGGGCACAGAAGCATGAGCCCCCTAGGTGTGAGGACCTTCCCCCTCACACCTCTATTGCCAAAGCTGATTACTCAAATTGAACAGCTTTGCAAAGTGTCCAAGACGATTGTCAAAAGGAGGTTTACGCCCTCGACTTAGAATGTTGATGCCCTAAAGAGATGGCATGGTTCTCACGAAGTCATTTGACAGGTAGAATGCTGGCTTCGAGGTCATGGCATTGTGAGAGTACTGGGATTCTGGCTCATAAAGCCCCGGGTGTCTGCTCTTGCTCCGTCACCTTTGGCTTTGCAGGTACGAGCCTGTATAACAGGTAGGCACGTGTCCTTTAAAGGTTTGCTCCTGTACCAGGTAGAACTTAGTGCCCATCATTCCATTGTTAAGATAGAAGGAGTCAGCGCTCGGGGGTGGGGGGTGCCTGGCGCATCTGGCTCTTAGCCACTGTGCACTCAGGGCCCTGGGCTCACAAATTCTAGAGAGGGTTATAGAGCTCACCCCAGAGTGACCAGAACCACCTGTCAGGCCACACAGGGACAGGGAGAAAAAGCCAGACCCTGCCACACCCATGAGACCTCAGGCTGGAACCTCCCACTGGTCCCACGGAGGCCATTCTGATTGCTGTCTGTGATATTCCTGACTCAGCCAGGTGCTGTGGCCGTTTGCTGACGGCACTCATTGACCTGGAGCCTCCCGCTGCCCGGTCTGCCGGCCTGCCTTTGCCAGCCCTGTGCCCCTCTAAAGCATCAGCCATGGTTTCGTTTCTCTCCATTTTACAAAGTCCCTACGTTCACATTCACTCCTTCAGTAGAACTTGGTGCTGGCTGTGGCAGGCCCAGTGTCCCCACCCCTGGGGACTGGACGTGCATTTGCCCCTCAGCAGAGATGCTCAGAAGAAAAAGAGCTCAGTGGACAGTTGCTTGGTGTCTAAGAGGCAGACATTTCCCTCAGGTCTCCATTCAAGGAGAGCTTGCAGTCAGTTCTGCACAGGAGACGGAAACTGGGCTCCTGGTCCAGGCCTGGCACTGGCTTGCTACTGCATGATGGCCCAGGCCCTCAAACCTCGGGCCTTATTCCCTCCACTGTCCCTGCAGTAATCCAAGGTGAGAGGCCAAGCTCTGAGCGCCCCGGGCTCTGACTATCTCTCCCCCTCACTCCCATTCTCTCCACTCATTGTCTAGAGCTCTTGGAACCAGAGGGGCAGGGGGCTCAGCTCTGGCTGTGAGGAGCCATGGGGCAGTGGTCTTGCAGAAGCAATAATAGTGGTACCATGGCCTAACCCTCTGCTTCCTTGACAGCTGACCCTTAAACCTAGCCATCACCCTCTTGTTCTACATATAGTGGTGTGGTTCTTGTCTCACAGACGAGGAAACAGAGTCAGAGAAGGCTTGCTCTGAGCATTGGCCAGACCTTCAGTTCCTGTAGCAACTGGTAAGACGCCTCTGCCAGTATCACCCTCCAGGTCTCTCCCGTCTTCAGTCTCCTGGTGACAGTCTCGCCCTGATATTTCTGCCTGTGTCTTACCTTGTCACCACCCACAATGGTGGAGAGGTCCGTGCAGAAATTCCCTTGCCTCCCTAAACGTGGCCTCCTATAAAGGAGGAATGAAGGGCTCTCTTCCACTGGGGAAACTGTGGACCACGCACATGGTGAAGACGGCCTCTGTGGCTAGCCCACGTCCTGCCATTTTTCATGACCAAGAACAGGATTATTAAGTGATTGCTGAGGATAGAGGCCCAAAACTTGCCCAGAGTGAAGCAGTTTGCCCGAGTTTGCCATCTAGAATGGAGCTGACCCCAACCTCAGACCTGGTCTCCCATCTCCCATGTTTCTCCCCAGAACTACAGCTTCCCAGACTCACAACTGAGCTCAGAATTCTGGGCCACGCTGCGAAGACTCTTGTCCCCTAGCTCTGACTGTGCCTCAGGCTCCCACCCAGTCACACTGACTGTGTGTGACTAGGTAGACAAGCTAGGTAGGGTTAGATGTCATTAAATGAAGGAGATTACAAAAACTGAAATTTTAAGGGGCATGTAAGTGGAATTTAAACCCTGCTGGACCTGAAGACTCCTCAGAATGCTCACCATAGCCTTTTGCCCACAATAACTCACTTGAAGGTCACAGGGGAGGGTCAGGGCTGACCCCAGGGAAGCTAGGAGGCAAGCAAGATGGTATCAGAAGCAGTGAATGGGCCAGGTTCTGGCCGGGGTTGTATGCTTTCTGGTGTGCTCGTTCATCCGGGGTTAGCCTTCTTGCCTCTTCTGCCTCCTCCCTCTCTCTCTAGGCTGCCTCTCCCTCCTCTTGCTTCTCTACTTCCCACCTCTTCCCTGCCCTTGGCACAGCCAGTTCTGGTCTTTCACACTCTGTCTCTTAACCTCCACTTCTTCCTTGGACCCCTCCAAGTCTCTGTCCTCTGCTTCCCACCAGCCCTGCCTGACCCTCACCACTGAAGAGTGCCTACCTTTCATAATCACTCTGGCCACTGTCTTCCAGGTCACCCAGACCTCAGGCTACATATGTGAATGGCAGCCTCCCAGCAGCTCAACACATCAAGCAGGAAGCCCTACCTGACTACCAGGCCATGGCCAGCGCCCACACGCCCCTGCCCACCCACTGCCGGGCCCCGTCTTCCACAAGCCTGCAGTCAGAGCTGGACTTCCCAGGCCGAGGCCTCACTAACCCTGCACCTTCCTGCTACCTTCTGGGCAGTGAACCTGTCTCAGGCCTGGGTCCCCAGCCTGAGGCCCACCTCCCCGAGGGCAGCCTGAAACGCTGCTGCCTCCTGGGCCTGCCCCCCACCTCTTCAGCCTCCTCCTCACCCTGTGCCTCCTCCGACATCAATCCTGTCATCCACTCTTCCCAGACAGCTCTAGTCAGCTGTGTAAATGGACTCCGAAGCCCACCTTTGCCAGGAGATCTCGGGGGCCCTCCCAAGCGATCACAGCCTGAGCCTGGGCCTGCGTCCAGTGACAGCCGCGAGGGCAGCTTGCAGCTTGAAGCATGCCGGAAGTCAGGCTTCCTGAAGCAGGAGCCCCTGGACGAGTTCTCAGAGCTCTTTGCTCCTCACCAGCAGGGCTTGCCACCCCCCTACCCCCTGCCTCAGTTGCCAGCCAGCCCCAGCCTCGGAGGCCTAGGACTGGGCCTGGCGGGCAGGATGGTGGCCGGGCGGCAGGCATGCCGCTGGGTGGACTGTTGCGCGGCCTATGAGCAGCAGGAGGAGCTGGTGCGGCACATCGAGAAGAACCACATCGACCAGCGCAAGGGCGAGGACTTCACCTGCTTCTGGGCCGGCTGCGTGCGCCGCTACAAGCCCTTCAACGCCCGCTACAAGCTGCTCATCCACATGAGGGTCCACTCGGGCGAGAAGCCCAACAAGTGTATGGTGAGTCCAGGGCTGCCCGGCCCTCTCAGTGCCCCCACAGGGCTACACCACCCACTGTACCAGAAAGAGTCCCTTAGGAATAAGACCGGGCTCCCACCAAGGCCGGGGCTGTGGGCGTGGCCAGTGAATAAGACCATCTGGGTTCCCTTCACTGGGCACCTGGGCAGGACTGCCTTGCCCTTGCCAGGTGTCCTGTCCCCAACACTGAAGCATTAGAGAGGTATTTGATGTCATTTAGGATGCCACACAGCCTGCTGCCACTTGACAGACTCTGAACCTAAAGGAAACCTGGCCAGACTTGTCTTTTCCATGTCACCCGAGGGTGGCAGATGGCGAGTCAAGTGGAGAGTGTGCCCTCCTCCAGCACAGGCTTTTACCCAGTGCACTTCATGGCCCTAGCTCCTGTAGAGAGGTACTGGATCCCTAGGGCAGGCTTGGGGCTGAGGCTGCTCCAAGGGCCAGCGTAAGGCCCTGCACAGCACCCACAGTGCTCTGGCTGGGGTTGAGACAAAGGTTTGGGGAGAAAGAAGCATGCGTGTGCATGAGCGTTCATGCAGAGACACGTGAGTTGGAAGCAGGCCCCCCTGGCCTCTGGCCCTTCTGGCAAGTCACGTCCATGTTCTGTGCTTGCTGTAGTGGAAAGCCCTATGAGGCTAGGACAGGGATCTTGGTCCCTGTACTTACCCCCTGTCCTTCAGAAGCAGCAGCCTGGGGTGAAGGGCCGGGACTCAAGAGTGCTGCACAACACTAACAGCACGGACACCCAGACCATGCATGTCTCCCCTTCCTAGCTGCTCGGCAGTAGTGTTTCCAGCCTGTAGTTTCTTCTGCTGTGCACTGACACTCTCACCTTCGGTCCCTGCTCAGAGCACAGGGTGATATTCGTGGGGTGCCAGGTAGGAAGCATGGGTAACTGTGGTGTAAAGTCAGTCTCTTGGGGCCACACTTGTCCCCAGGGTTCCTCTGCTTGTGACACTGTGAGCTGGACGTAGACTGTGTGTGCTCTCCAGTCTTGAAGGGTAAGGAGTCTGTCAGTCCATAGATAGACTACAGGTGCGCAGCCTTGAGGAGAGGAGGAGGTAGAGGCTGGGCTTGGGAGCTGTTGTGTGGCACAGAGGTGTGGGGGAAGGGCACTGAGCTGGTGGAGAACTTTACTTGGAAGTCTTGGGGCAGAGAGTGTGAAGGCAGGAGGGCTGATGACTGAGCTAGTCCCTGAAGATGCCACATCCATGTGGGGTCTTAAGACACATGGCTTAATGAAAGATGTGCCTCTCCAAGATGGAGAAGATCAGCAAGTCTGTAGGCCAGGGCTGCTGGCGACAGCCTCTCTTTCCCCAAAACGCTGAGCCACAGTGGTCAGTCACAGCTTCCTCCTGTTGGGAACCCATGGTATCTCTGTAGACCTAGGAAGTAACCTGAGGTGGCCAGCAGCCTTCTCATACTGGGGCCTTCTATGCAGAATTCCAGCATGCAGGAGTGCCCTGTAACCTAGGCCTTCCCTTGAGCTGCAGTAGGGGGCCCTGGTTGCTCAAAGCAGCCTCAGGATCTATCTCTCTTGGTCACGGTTCCTACCTGATTCCAGCCTCTACAGGACACTGGGGGCCTGGACTTGGTTCTGTCACAGTCTTTGCTCTGAAGGAGCTCACATTCAGGGATGTGTCCTCGGGCCATCAGGGACCAGGCTGTGACAGTCCAAGATGGAGTTTGAAGAGGCCCAGGGAGAGGAGCCCAGAGGGCTTCCTGGGGGTGGTGTTGATGCCTACTGGGGAATGGCATTTAGTCTTTATCAGGGGACTATGAAACCCAGGGCTTTCACATAGGGAAAAACAAGGGTCGAAGGTCAGATGGGTCTGACCAGCTTCCCACACTCTTGGCTTTACCCCCTCCATGTTAGACGCTTAATGGCAACAGTTTAGGCAAGCAGCTGCTGAACGCCAACCCCACAGGTGTGTTCTAAGTGGCAACTCCGTGTGATCCTCACCACAGCTCTGTGAATAGAGAGAGCTGTGTTCACCCCCATTTTACAGATGAGAAAACTGAGGCTCAGAGAGATTACACAGTTGGCTCCAGGTCACACCGTTAGTCAGAGAAAATAATAGAAGCAACAAGATAACAGAGGCTGAGAATCAGCATAGTAGTGATGATGAAAATAAGTTGCTCGAAATGGTAACACCAATCACCCCCGGAGTGGGATTGAACCCACATCCCTGTCGACTGCATTGCCCTTGTTAATTTAGATGCTTCTCTGGGGCCCTGCCGGGTGCGGCCATCTGCAGTGGGAACCTCAATGGCGCCCCACTCCAGGCTGCTCCTGCCCATGGCGGGTGAGAGCACCCTTATGCTGGTGGAGTCGGTAACCAAGGAAACGGGCAGACCCCAGCCCACACCCAGGTGAATAACAGCTCCCTTCCCTGTAAAATTATTAATTTCTCATGACAGGCCTGTGCTACTATGTCTGTAATAGACAAAGGAATCTTGGACCTGAGGCCTCTGGAGGACAGGAAATAGATGAGACGTTTTGATTGAGGAGTAAATGGCCCACTAAAATAGCAGTTAATCCTTTTATTATCTTCCCAGCAGCATTTCCACAGCTTTCATGAGGTAAGCTCCCCTCACCCCATCTAACTGCAACACCCCCGTGCTGGCAGCTGGTTTAAATTTAGCCTGTGGAGCCTCTGCTTGATCGGGTACCAGGCAGCCAGGGTGTGGAGAGAGGGGAGCCTGCTCCCCACCACTGCCCCTTAGTCCTGAACCCTGCTGGCCTCCAGGTAACCCCGCCCCCGGCTGGCCCTGCCCTGCCTGGCCAGTCCTGCCCTGTTCAGTAAGAAGCCTGAGGAAGCTTCTAGATCTCCCTGCAATATCCTGTTGTGGTTCGTGCTGTGTCGTCGTCTTGGTCTTATTAAATCCGGGGCTTCATCTGCGTTACCATAACAAGCCTATGTCCAACCCAAATACTGACGCGGCGCCTCGAAGACGTGGACTTTGGAGAGATTAGTGCCCTGCTTTTCTAGGTTGGTTCTACCAGACAGTCAGAATCCTCGTTGTCTGAGCTGCAGAAGCCTGCAGCTGTGAGGCAGAGAGGGAGGTGGCGGCTTCTGGGAACAACCCTGCCCTGCTGGGGGCTCTGTGAATTAACAGCGATGCCCAGAAGGAACCCTTGCTGTGGTGAAGAATTTTAGCAGCACTGTTAGCCTGCATGGAGACCATGGCAGAGCTGCAGGGCCCACCCAGAATCCTGCACACCTGCCTCCCGACTTGACTCTGCCTTTGGCCAGCTCTGCCACCTCAGGCAGGTGTCTTACCGTCGTCTCTCATCTGTGGAGTACTCGTTTATAAAATGAGACAATAATAGTAGTTAACCTCCAGGGTTGTTGTTAACAGGATTAAAAGAGATTATTCTGGGAGAGTGCATAGTTCGTCCCCTTCCTCTCTGTCACGCGCTCTGCATCAGTGTCTCTGGCGATGGGTGCAATGGTCCTTTCGGGTTAGGACAGAAGTGCTTAGGGCTTTGTATGGAGGGAGAGAAACCAAAGGAAGCCATCACTGGTGGAGCCTGGTCTTGAGCTTGCTGAGCCCTGCAGCCTCCACTGCCAGTGAGGTGGGCAGAGCAGCTTCAGGTGTCCTGTGGGGTGGCGTTTTCTAGGGAGCCCTCTTGCATCTTTTCTGGATGCTTCTCTGAGCCAGACAGAATCTGCACAGGCGTCCATCTTTCTGTGCGGGTGAGCAGTTGAAATCCAAACTGTTCCCCATCCTGCCCAGCCTTGGCCAGACGTAGCCTTCTGTCCTTTACATCTCTCCTGTCTTGTCAGTCTGGTCCAGGTACCTTTGAATAGTGACCTGGGCACAGCTGAGCATTACTGACAGCCAGAGTGAGCCAAGGAAGGCAAAACCCAGCCACTGAGGGCTCCTGGGAGGGGCCACCACTCCCCACTAGGGCCAGAGCTACATTCATGCCTTGTCTTAGACTCCTCATCACCTTGCCTCAGCAGTGCCTGCTCCCGAACAGAACCCCGGTGCTGGGGGAGGGGAGGAAAGAAAAGGGAGCTGTATTCTGAGAGTCTCGCTCTTTTGCCAGGACAGTGCACGGCTCAGCTTAGAACAAAGCTGGGTAAACTCCAAGGCCCAGAGAGGCTGGTCAGCTTCCAGGGGTCACAGGCTGTCAAGGGCAGGGACCCATAGAGCTGAGAATGGAGGCAACTTTTGACGTCTGATATCCTGTTAACATGGGAGGTCAAGGGGGAAAGGGGAACTGGTACCTACGGAAACTGGCTACAGCCAGCCACAAGTCAGCATGCCATTTCCTGGGGAACTGGCTTTGGATGCTCACAGCCAAGCAGCCCTCTCTGCCACCTAGCCCAGCTGCATCCCACCCATTACCTTTGCTCAGCCTCTTCCTTCAGCAGCGTTTGCCCAGGCCTGGCAGAGTCCCTCAGCATCAGCCCTGTTCCTGTGGCTCTTGAGCCCAGCCCTGTCAGGTTGAGCATATTTTGAGGCTAACACTCCAACTTACCACACCATCCAAGCCTCATCCCAGGAACTCCTTGGGGCCCTGAAATGTCTGGATGGGCAGGTCTGCCGGTCCTTCCCCATATGTGCAGACGGGATACAGGGCAGGCAGAGCCAGAGAGGACCCTGGTGTTGCGCAGCAGATGCATCAGTGTTAGACTGGTAATCAAACACGGGGAAAGTTTAGGCTAAGAAAGTGACCCTTAGACAAGGAGAGACCCACTCCCTAACATGCTCACCTCTCTGAGCAGAGGTGATTGAGGAAGATACCCTGATGTCAACCTCTGGCCTCCACATGCAACCACACAGGCAAGTCCACACACATGGCAGGGGGAGGGGGGACTCCATCCTTGGAGCATCCAGGGCAAAGGGATCCCGTCCCACTGTGTCGATAGGAAGGGTATTCTAGGACATAGGGATCAGCATACCCATTGTACAGGTGGGAAGGGCAATGGGAACAGCAGTGTGGGGCAGGTTCACACCCAGGCTGGAACACCAGGAGTAGGATTGAACCTAGATCTTAGCCTGACTCCAGACATGTCCTTAGCCACAACTCCAACCCACCTCTCAGGTGGGGAGTCAGGTAAATATCCAGACTTGAAATGTATTCTGCAAGCTTTCAGGGACCCTTGCCTGGCCAGGTTCTGGGGTCACAGTGGGGAATCAATCCTATCCTGAGCTCAGGAGCCCTCTGCCAGATAGGAGACAGGCCACTAAGTCACCCAGAGAGCCTCTTGGCTATGACTTGGTGGGTTCTCTGTTCTGTCTGAAAGGACAGATATGTCACCTGAGAGCAAGCCCCTGGTCAAAGTTCCTAGCCGGGTTTGAAGGCTGCATAATGGAGTGTGCTTTAACATTTCTGTCCTGGAGGACTCTGCAGCAAGAAGTCCAGAGGAGCCGCCCTGCTGTGGAAATAGGGCCTGAGTATCAATCGCCTCATTCCAGGGTTGGGAGGTACCTGAGTAGGGAAACAGTTTTGAGCAAAGACAACTTGTGAGTTGGCATCCAGAAGTGCCCATAGTACCCACCAACCTCTCTGGGGGCATACCAGCTCATCCATCTCATTAGGGGCCAGGGAAAGCCAGAGCCAGAGAGCGTCGTCAGGGCTGCTGTCACCCAGAGGGTTCCAGGGGTCCTGTGCTGCTTGCCTCCTCCCCCCCCCTCAAGGCTCTCTCTCTCCCTGGGCTCCCACAGGGTTTGCATTCTCCCAGTTTAGTCCTGTAGGCCTTGGCTTCTAGTTTTGGTGTCTGCAGTTCCTTTCGTAGCTTGGTAGACTCCTGCTTGTCCTTCCCATCCAGTGCGGCGCTTCCTTCCCACCTCCTTCCCTCAGCCCGCAGTTCTCTGGCACTTGTTGCTGTGGCCAGTTGTCTCAGAGACTGTATTACTTTCCCTCTCGCTGTGACAAAAATAACCTGAGGAGGGGAGTTTCCAGGTTGAAAGGCTCTGCAGTCCATCATGGCAGGGAAGACTTGGTGGTGGGATTGTGACGCAGCTGTTCTCTGGGTCAGGAAGCAGAGAGAGAGAGGGATGAATGCTGGTTCCCACTTTGCTCACACCTTTTTACTCAGTCTAAGGCCCCAGTCCATGTAATGGTGCTGCTCATATTCAAGGTGGGCCTTCCCTCCTCATCAGCATCCCTAGAGGTATGTTTCCATGGTGATTCTAAATCCAGTCAGGTTGACAATGAAGGAGAGACTATGGCCTGGCCTTGGTGGCAGAGAAGCAAAGTCTACTTGCTAGGCCATGGGCCTTTCTGCCCCAGGGCTGGGCCAACTTGTCTAGAACAGTCCCCTGTGAAGTCATGACCTTGGTGAGACCCCAATGTTGTCACATCTGCCCCCTTGGCTGGCACTCGGAGCGTCTCTGCAGGAAACCCTGTACCTGGAAGCTGTTGTCAGCATGTGACTGGTACAAGCCTGACCAAAGTCCTCAGCCTATGCTATCTTACCTGTGATGGGAGGTGACAGGGCTGTCCTGTGGCTTCAGACAGCAGTGACAAATGGTTCTGACTGCCTTGGACAATTTTCCTCCTGAATTGGGGGCATGGGTCCCCAAAGAAACAGGAATTCTGTTGTACAAAAGATTCTGCTGTGGGCTGCCTTTGTTGGGTCTCTGCGTGCACCTGCTCCTCCATACCTGCACCCTACACCTGCCTACCACCAGCTCCGACCTCTCCCAACACATTTGAATTCAGAGCTATCCAGAACCCATGTAAAAGGATGCAGCCCTTCTGTGATCCCAGCATTCTGGAGGTGGAGAATGGTCCCGGGGCAAACTGTTAGCTAGACCAGCTGAATGAGCAGGCTCTGTTTAACGAGAGACCCTGATTCAGTAAATAAAATGGGGTGTGATGGAGAAAGACACTGGCTTCAACCCCTGGCCTCCGCACACAGATGCACACACATGAGAACACACACACACACACACACACACACACACACACACACACACACAGAAACACACACAGAAACACACACTAAAGCCTGAGCCAGGAGCTAAGCCAGGCTGTGCAATAACCATTGCCCATGTTAACCACAGGTTCAGATCTGTACTCTGCCCTTTGGCCAACTGAGAGCTTACAAATCACACAATCTCTCCAAGCCTGGATGAAGGGAACTGTGTTGTGAGGGTGAAATGGACTGTAAATGTGGAGTGGGTGCTGTGTCCTGGTGCTGTGAAGAGCTGGAATACTTGGTACTTCCTGAAACCCTCAAATCCAACTGCTCATGTTGGTGAGAGTCCCTGGGAGAAGCAGGCTCAAGGGGACCAGCCAACTGCTGTGAGCTCGGTGCTGCTCTGTGGAATATGAAAAACATTAAGGATAAAAAAAAACACACACACACAACCTTCTGAGTCAAATTTAAAATAACAAAAGAAAAACAGCTTTTGAATTTAATGTAAACGGAATTGAAATGATTCCCTTGTTGGAATGAGAGAGTCAGATAAAATCAACAGCGACGCTGAGAAAGTGTCCAGACTGCCTTTTCCAAGGGGACGTCATGGAGATGGCAAGCTCCACAGTGAAGCATTAAGTGATCCTGTCTCTGGTGTGTGGCAGATGCCTGGCCAGAGCTGGCAGTGCCCTCACAGGGATGGTACAGGACAGACTTAATCAGGGCACTGCCCTGCCAAGTGGGAGCTGGAGCCTTGGATTGCCCCAGACACAAGATGCTCCAGAGAAGGGATAGTTCCCCCTGCATCGACCTGGGCTGCTCTGTACCATGTCCTTCCCTTCCCCAACCTTTCAGCATGGTGTTACTGACACTCTGGGCCAGGTTTAACCAGAGCAATGTATGTGGGGGGGGGGGGAGTTTGGGATGGGATGCAGGATGGGCTGGCAGCAGAGACAGAAGTCTTCCCAGGGTATCACTATAGCTGGGCTCTGATGAACTGATTAGGAACTTCTCGGGTGCAGACCAAGAGGAAAGGTATTACAGAGAGAGGAATGATAATCATCATCCTTGATGGGTGTGTAGAAGAAGGAGAAGACTCCTTAAGTCTAGATGGAGTTATATGCATGATGACTGGGAACAGAGTGGAGACTGTAGTTGGGCCTCCGTAGTCCTCAGAATCCAGTAAGCAACTTTCACTCTACCCTAAGGGCCGTGGAGAGCCCCAGGAAGGTCCTAAGCAGAAGAGTGGCACGGTCCAGAGTTGACATTGGTGTAGGCACAAGGGAAGAGGTGACAGCAGGCAGACACCAAGGCCTTTGAAGAGGAATGGTCCTAATCCAGAGCCCTTCTTCCCAAGATCCTTCAGAGCAGCCTGGCTGGGCCTGTGCCCCAGAGGCAGAGCTTGGCTGCCAACCAGCACTGGGCATCCCCTGGCTGGGCCCAGTCAGCTCAGCATCTGCACGCAATTGGGCACCAGAGCCCAGTCCCCATTAGAAACGATACCCAGCACATTTACCAGTGGGAAATGGGAGAGACATTTCCCATCACGTGACCTGGTAAAGTTTGCACAACTTTTCTTTGTTTTCCATCAGCCCCCACAATAAATCTTCTTCCACTGCCAGGACTGGGGCCACAGGGTCTGTGAGTGATTAGGGCTCAGCTCCACCTCCTTGCCCTGCATTCCTCCTGCATGGGTAGTCATAGGATGAGCTAATGGATCAGAGGCTATGTGGTCTTGCGAGGGTCTGGGAACTGAGCTGTGGGGAGTCGGCCTCCTCTTGCCCCTCTTAACCAGAGCAGTCTCCCTGATGAACCTGCTGTGTTGGAGACAAAAACCTCAAGGAGCAGGGGGCACTGCCGGGGCATGGAACAGTTGGACCAGAGGGCTCTATAGGACTGTGCATCCAGGGTGAGACCTGAGGTGTCTGTGGACATGAACACGGCTAGCTGAGTGATGATTTTCAGTGGGAACCCTTTACCAGCCCTTGCTCTAGAGAATCCAGAAGGCACTCGAGCCTGGAAGTGACATTTGTACCTTCCCTGGTAGGGCTTTGGTGCTTGGGAAATGTGCAGGACATGGGTAGATCCCCTTCACAGTGGGAACACTGAAATCGACAGGGTTACAGCCATGGCCAGGTTTCAGTTCTCCAACTCCTTCCCCAGCTCTCTGTCCTGTGTCTTCCCATGATCCATGGTTGCCTTTACACTAGAGCTGACCCACCCATCTACACTTCCCAGAACCTGCTGAGCCTCACGTTTGGGGAACCCATTTGGTCTCCGGTGTCATTTCTGACTAGGCTTCATTGCCAGGAAACACAAGTGATTAGAACTCAAGTTTGGCTCTAAGTGGAGAAATGAGTCTTCTGTGTCCTTTGTACATAGAAGATTCTTAGGCTCTACACCTCATCTGCTCCCAACCATCTCCCCTCAGGCATGCCTGGATTTGTTCCTTTGCTATTTGTAGATTTGGGAAATGAAGCCTGTAGAAAGGATTTGGCTCGCTGAAGGTCAGCTAAGAACCACTGATCAGCACCCATGCCTCCTGCCCCATTATGCATACTAGACAGGGCTGTCCTCTGCTCTGGACACCTGCTATGTGCTGGGCCCCATGCTGAGGGCTCAGATGCCTCACTCAAATCCTGAAGAACTGAGGAAGAAGCTTCCAGGATATGGCATCTCATCTAGTGTGCCTTCTGCCCACCACCCCACCCCAGTAGCCAATCTGAGGGTCCAGGACATCTAGAGATGACCTGAGGAGTTCAAGGAGGGAATGGTCATCTGTGTTCAACAGAATCACCTTCGTCCTGGTAATCCAGTGCTCAAGACACTGCCTGGCTGCCTCCAGGGAGAGGGTTTATGTCCATTGGAGCAGTGTGGTGACTGGTGGCCATGGGTGTCAGGCAGGCCCCGAGGAAGCTGGGTGGGTACAAAGGCCCACACAAGTGCACAGAAGTGAGCTCGGCTCCCCCGTGGGCTCCAGCTCTTTCTTCATTAACTTGGAGCTACCTAACTGTTGGGCTCCATATCTCTGTGTATGACAAGAGATTTGAATAGATGAAGTTTATAGCTCCTCTGCCCCTGACTCATCCGTCATGAGTCAGCACAGAACAGGGGAATAGAGTCCATTCCCTCCCCACGTCTGCAGACAGACTTCTGTGGCCGGAGCCAGTAACTCTACCCCTTCACAGTCTCATTTTTCATTTCTAAAGTAGAAGACATAGACTCCAGCATCCCTTCATCCTCTGGAACTCTCCAGAGGCCCAGAGTTACATCCTCACAGTCCTGGCATGGCCAGCAGGAGGAAGGAGTCAACAATAAAGGGAGAGGCAGGCGGGGTCCTCTTAGACCCTGATCATAGCTCTCTTCCAGCCTCTCTGGCCTCCGGGCTACTTCTCAAACATGCTGAGCTCGTTAGAACCACATGCTCTCTTCATGGCTGTTCCCTCTCCCAAATGTCCATACTCCGATCTGACCTGTGTGCATTCAAACCCGTGCTCCTATGCCACCTCCTCCAGGAGGCCTTCCCTGACCTGTGGGCCACTCTGTGTCAGCTCCTACCATGCAGCCATAAGCTCCATGATGTCTAGACTTTTTTGGATTTTGTTTCTTGTTGTGTGTTCAATGCTGTCACCAGTCCCTGGCTCAGAGTATGTGAGCTAAACAAATGTCACCAAATGAAGGAGAAGAGCGGTCCAGAAGGGCTGAGGCAAGGTCTTGGGAAAGGCCGGTTAGAAGGCTTATAAGTGGGGTGTTTGCACCGTGTGTGTAGGGGACTCCTCAGTGCCAGGTGAGACTGAGTTGGACCATCCAGGGAGCCCAGCATCTGAAACATTGTAGATACTGAGCACTTTCCCACCTGGTTTCTCCCTTGCTCCGTCTACAGTACTGGTCCCGAATTCTTGAAGCCTCTGACACCAAGAAGACACCATCCCCTTTACCAGCTTGGAAATTCATCCTGGTTCCCATGATGTTGCCGCAGCTCAGAGAGAAATTTGCAGTCAGGTCCCTACACAGTAGAGATGCCCAGTACTCAGTCACTGCTGCAGCTGGTCACCGAGCCACAGAGCCTAGTTTTATGGCCAAGGCCACAAACGGGGTAAGGGTACAATTTGGCATTAGCTGGCAACAAAAAGACTCATGCAGCCCAGGGATGTAGCAGGGGACACGGTGGCACCACCCAGAGCAGCCACTGTGAAGAGTGGGAAGGAAGCCAGCTGCACCAGGTGGGAAAGTGTTATCTCCTGATACCAGAGCCCCCGTCTCTGCTTCGGTGGTGAACCATTTGACCTTGACAGATGTCCACTTTACGGATGAGGAAACCCAGGCTGAGAGCTGGAGCGCAGTCCCCGGCCTCACACTGCTCTGGATACCGGTGTCAGGAGGTTCTCTGCAGAGTGTAAAGTGTCAGGCCCCTGGCCCTTGTGTTTACCCCAGAGAGCTTGGAGGTAGTCCAGTTATTCTTTGCTGCCCCTCAAAAACAGTCATGAGAACCAGTGGTGGCGTTGGGGCTGATCCCAGTGCTTAACCTGCGCACGAGAGGTTTGACTGAAATAAGAATTTGCACCATAAGCCCTGGGCTTCCTCCTTCCTCCTTATCTGCAGGAGGGTGGCCTGTTTCACAGAAATGGGAGGAGACGCAGAGGTGGAGCTCGGGAAGCGAGGAGTGGGGGTGTCCTTGGACTCAGGCCTGAGAAGAGTGAGGCTCTAGGCTGTGTGCAGGAGCAGACTGTAGGGAACCCCACTCCTATTAGTAGGAGTTGACATGGCCTAGAATGCAGATAAGCCCTAGACCAGCAGTTCTCAACCCGTGGGTCTTGACTTCTTTGAGGGTTGCATATCAGATATGTATATTACAATTCATAACAGTAGCAAAATTACAGTTATGAAGCAGCAACGAAATAATTTTATGGCTGGGGGTTGCCACAGCATGAGGAACTGTATTAACGGGTTGCAGCCTTAGGAAAGTGAGAACCACTGCCCTAGACACTTCGCTCCTAGGGAGACCTAAAGCCTGTCTGTTCCTTACAGTGGCATTGGCTGACCTGCCATCTTGTTCCTGGCTCAGTTTACCTGTCTGTGCTATGAAATGATAAACCTGTCCTCTCTAGCTGGGGTTTTTAATCTGCTCTCTGGAACAGTCTCATCTTGAGACCATTGTTCGCTTTCCCCGAGAGGACTCTCAGCTGGAGTTGCAGGCGTCACACAGCTGCCCGTGGTGAGACCCAGGGCAGGACAGGCTCTTGTCACATGTCTCCTGGGGTCTTTTGATGCTTGTGCTGGGTGCAGAGGTGTGTCCCCAACCAGTTCTGCCCTCACTGAAGGCTGTTCCTCAGTGAAGTGGGCCCTGCTGAGTACTGGGGAAGACAGGGGCTCCCAACTCCAATCGATAGGAACAGAGGAGCTGCCGGCTGCCAGCACTCAACACCTCTGTAGGAAGCCGGCTGCTTGCTCCTGGAAAGCACCGGCCCTTTAATTGTCTCCACATTGAGAACCAGGAGTGTCTATCCTGATGATTAGCTGGTGAAGTCAACCAGGGACCCCCTCCCACAGCCCGCAGGGGTGGTGGTTTAGCCTTTGGAGAGCTGTCTGAGGTGGTTCCTAGGGTCCAGTTAGACGCATCTGGCAGGACGTTCGCTTCCTCTGGTAAATTCATGATCAGTGGAGAGAGAACTGTTAGCAGCAGGCTTGTGCCTCAGGTGGGCTGGGCAGGTGGGACCTGAAAACGTTCATTTCCCATTGGTGAAGTGGGGAAAGTGAGTAGGACCCTCTCAAAAAAATTATGACAGCATTAACATAAAGACAAGCAGGTTAGAATCATCTCACTGACTTACATTCAATCTGTGTCTCCCCAAAAGCCAAGCCAGGAAGGCGGGGAGAGTGGGGAGTGCCACCCTCACTGGCCTCCCATATCCCCCTGCCTCAGTGGAAAAGGGAGGCAGAGAGACACCACAGAGTCCACTGTGGCATTCTGCTCTCTTCTCCTCTAGGTCATTTTCTTTCTTAGCAGGGAGTTCTTTCTCGTCTTCATAGCTTTTGCAGGAAAAGATCCACATGCAGTTAAGTTGACATCAGTTAGAGAATGTATATGGAACCCCTGAGCTTGTATAGTTAACTAGATTGAACCCTACATTTTCTTGAAGGTTTCTGGTAGCCAAAGCGGAGAAGGCAGCTTGTTGACTTGTAGAATTCTTTTCATCTAGGAAAGGAGGAGGACCAGCCAGCTTATGTGTTGGAGCTGGCTTTGACCTGGGTACTGACCCCTTAGGAGGTCTTGATGGGAGCTTTGAGCCAGTGGCTGGGGGAAGGCTAAGCCAACAATTTCTGGTTAACATGCTGCTGCTATGGTTCCCAAGAATCCTTGCTAATGGTCTGAGAAAAACCAAAGGTGTATGAATGGTGGCGGTGATGATGCTCATGTCCCAGTGTGTATTATTCTGTCCATACAGCCCACATTACAGAGGAGAAGGGGGCTTGGAGGAGTGACCTGGCATCAGGCTTCTGCAGCAAGCAGTCTCTCTGCAGACTCCAAGGCTCAATCTGTACTTGGGGTTGGTAAGCCTGGCCTGGCAAAGGAGGGAGCCACTACCCACTGGGAAGAACCACCTATGGCCACACGATGTTGTAGAATATTATTTTAAGGTGTGTTACTTTTGTTTATGTTGCATTTGTTTAGCTCTGTGAAGCTGTGTTACTGTGCCTGTCTAAAACACCTGATGGGCTAATAAAGAGTTGATCAGCCAATAGTGAGGCTGGAGAAAGGATAGGCAAGGCTGACAAAGAGAATTAATAGAAGGGAAAATCTTGGAGAAAGGAGAAGAGCCAGAGAAGGAGGAGGGGCCAGCCACCCAGCTACACAGCCAGACACAGAGTAAGAAGGAAAGAAAAGGCATACAGGAATAGAGAAAGAGAAAAGCCCCAAGGCCAAAGATAGACGGACTAATTTAAAGTTAAGAAAAGCTGGCAAGAAACAAGCCAAGCTAAAGCCGGACATTCATAAGTAAGAATAAGCCTCCGTGTGTAATTTATTTGGTAGCTGGGTGGCAGGCCCCCCAAAAGAGCAAAGACAATCGACAACCCAAGGCCCATGTATTCTTGTGGGGTGTTTTGGCAGCCCTCACGTAGAGAGAAGCAGAGTCTGTAGGCCCCAGACCAACAAGCAGGAAGCTTACATTAGCTCCTCCATCCCAACCACCCCAGGCCTATAGGGTGAGAGTGTGATGCTTTTGTGGTCTTGGTGCTGTTGGGGTCACTCTGGCAGGGTGCCCATCTGCCAGGCTTCTCTGATCCAAGCTTTGGGGGAGGCTTAGGTGGTCTTCCCTGTTCACACTTTTACTCTTCCCGCAGAGCAGTTTTTGGTGTCAGGTATGGGGCACACTTGTCATTCAAGGATGTGACTGGATCTGAGAGGGAGCAAGGAGAGGCAGTGGAAAGAGGCAGTGGAACTATGTCGCATAGGGTCCAAGAGGAGCCGGGTGAATGCCTGAGTTCCTTGGGCAGGTGGATGGATGCCCACACAGCAATCAGGTGGAAGGAGGAAGGAGGTGGGCACAGACTAGAGCCCTTGCCCCAGTGCTGGCCCAGGCTGTGTATTTGAGCATGTGGTCCCGTGTACATGTGCACACGTGTGTGGTTGGCCACCTGCCCTCAGCAGCAAGCATCCACACAGGCCGAGTTAGGCAGGGACTTGCTCAGAGAGGAGGGACTGCAGTGGGCAAGCAGCTGAGGAGAGCTGGAAGGCAGGCCGTGGGACTCACTTCGCTGGGCAAGGATGGGGGCAAGGCCAGAGGGGCCCAGTGAATGGGGAGGGGGCCTGTGCTCAGAGCAGTCCCTATAGGCACGTGCCAGCAACTGCCGGAGCACGTGACATGGGTCTTCTAACTAATACACTAGAGACAGTTCTCTTT
>CABHPP010148084.1:0-45636 GCA_902168425.1 Peromyscus attwateri | reverse complement strand
CCCCCCCCGAGCTCCCCATTGCTTCTCAGAGCGGGGGCTTTGTGCAGCAGTCTGCTCAACAGAGGGACGGAGAAATGCGCGGGGGTTTTGTTCCCCGTTTTTTTGTGTGTGGGGGAAGGGGCGGCCGGGGGGCCGGGGGCTGGGCGGGCAGCAGGGAGGGGCGCTCTGATTAGGCCGGGCGGGCCGGGGCGCGGAGAGGTTCAGCGGGAGTCGGCCGCCTGAATGCAGGGTCATTATTGCTACAAGTTTAGCAATTTCGCCCTTGCTGGAGGGGGTGGGGGCTGTTAGGTTGCTGCGAGGCCGCTAGTCTGGGGAGCTAGAGAGACCCGAGGGCAGGAGGGGAAAAAGAGAGGAGGAAAAGGGAGGAAGGGAGGCTGGGAGGCAGGCAAGATAATGCCCTCCAAACCCTCTGATCGCCCAGGACGCACTCGGACCCATCCCCGAAGGGCCCAGCCCTCCAGAAGGGGTTGGAGGGAGGAGGGAGACCTGCTCCTCTTTGCTCTCTGGTAGCTGAACGATCCCTGAGCTGGAACTGAGTCAGTGTTCGAGACTCCTGGACCCCCAACTCATTTAATATTAAATTGCAGTGAGCTGGAACCCCTCCTCCCGCCACCCCACAAGCTGCCACCTTCTTACCAAGCTCCCTGTCCTGGGCTTATTTAGCCTCGAGTTTCTTAAGCTGAAGGCTGGAGGAGGAAGTTTCATTTTCTTACCAGCTGGAAAAGACTCATTCATTCGTTAATTCATTCGTTCATTCATTCATTCACTCACTCATACATTCAACTATATACACCTAGAACCTATTTATTCGCACTGTTCTAGATGCTGGGAAGAGAGATTGTAGGAAACTACCGTCCATGGATTCCTGAATTCATTTCCGAGTATGTTGAGTGAGATGGGGGGGGGGGGCGTGACAACAACCGAATAAATGTGGTTTCTTTGGTTTTGTTTTTAAACAGTGGGTAGAAGTTAAAGTGTAAATAGAACAAAATACTAAGAATTGAAGTCCCTTAAGAGTCAGAAAGACACATTTCAGTCGATGCCTGACTAGGAAAATTTAAAAAGAAACCACCCCAGCAGTGGTGACCTCTCACCCACAAAGCCCCTGCATAGCAATGCCATCCCCTTCTCTGGGACATCTATCCTCATCTTTCTGGTAAATTCCCGCTTGAAGACCAAACTTTTTCCTGCACCCCTCAAACGGAGGTGATCACACCCCCCCATCTGTGCCGCCAGAGACTTAGGTACTTTCCAGTATCATAAGGTTATGCGGTGTGAAGACTTTTTTGTCTCTCTTTCCGTGTAAGGTCACGGAGGGTCAAGCCGGCATATCTCTGAGGCAGATATTACGGCCAGACCTTCATGGGTAAGGAGAGTTCTATAGATAGGCTCCTTCATCCACTCCTTTGGTGCTCCACTGCCATGCAGGTAGCCCTGGTGGAGTCAAGCTGTGACCTTGGTTTTGGCTATGAGGGAAAGGGAAGGGGGGTGGCTCTTGGCTTACCTGTGCTTAGGCAAGATGCCTGGCAGCTCATCCTGAAATTCTGGGGCCGGGCTCTGCGTTCTGTATTGTTAGGCACTGTGCTGCAATGGGAGCTCCTCTCTCCTCAGATATCACAGTTCTCGCTGCAGCTCAAGATGTAGGCAAGGAGGCTTGGAACTCGGTGATGCCCTTGACACTGCACAGTCTGAAGTTAGGGCAGGGCTTGGAAATATGGAAGAGCGAAGTCTGGGAAGTAACAGGATTCCCCTGCAGTCACTAGGTGATGATAGAGATGAGCCGGGTTCAGCCTGCTCACTCTCAGGATGGAGCCTGTGCTGGAGGAGCAACCCTTGCTCCACTGGAGTTCACACACGCGCACACACACACACACACACACACACACACACACACACACACACCAGCATCCTGCTGGGCTGTGGGTTCCCAATGTTCCTAGCACCAGACCCTCACCTTCCCTGCCGCTTCCTCCTGTCCAGTCAGTCTTCCTTGAATCTGCATCCTCTTAGGATCTAGAAGAGGAAGGTGGTCCTCAAAGAGGAAGCACAGCTGAGCCTGTGTACTAACTTCCTCATGGTTTACTTCGTGTGTCTTAAGATCATTAACGCTAGACTGGACCAGCCCCTTCCAGCCCCCTGCCCCACTCCGGGACCCTGTTTTGTATACTACAAACATAAATAGCTCCCACTACTTTGTTAAAGGATTTCTGTCATTACTGGGGTTCCAGAACCGGGGACATCAGAGAGGGAAAACCTTTGACCAGTGCAGTGCACACACATACACACACACACACACTGCGCACACGCGCCTTCTTACCACCCAAGAGCCTTTAGGTCTTGTAAGTTGTCTCTGGGTTCTGCTCTCTCTCTCTCTGTCTCTAAGTTAGAGAGGAGGATAAGTCGCAATTTCCTGATGGTTTCTAGCTGCAACCCTCCTTGAATCTCTAAATCTGTGTATAAACACTCTCCACGGTGACTTACACATACCAGGCTTAGGAGGTGAGTAGGCAGTGGGAGCAGGAATTGGTTCTTACTGGCTGGTCAGAGAAGGTTCCTGCAGAGCCTTAGGGATAAGAAGTAGGTTGTCTCTGAACCTAAGCTTCCTTCTTGAATGGACCTCTCAGTTTCATTTTTCTTTTTTAAAAAGACTTATTCATTATTATTTGTACAGCGTTTTTCTGCCTGCATGTTAGTTAGAAGAGGGCAGATCTCATTACAGGTGGCTATGAGCCACCATGTGGTTGCGGGGAATTGAACGCAGGACCTCTGGAAGAGCAGTCGGTGCTCTTAACCTCTAAGCCATCTCTCCAATTGCAAGTTTCTTTTTTAGAATCTACAATAAAGAATACAATTAGGAAATGCACAAATCAGCGAAGGGCCATAAACGCTCACGTACAGATCACCTTGGCTTTGAAAAATTAAATGGCCCAGAAAAAAGGCGGCTTAGTTCAAGCTTGTAACTATGCCGTGTGCTTGCTGCTGTGCGGGCTGAGAATCACGCTTCCAGGGTTCGGGATTCCACCCAGCAGGCTCGTACCCTAGCTGTGCCACTGCAGGTAAGCCCTTTGAGGACAGGGCTGTCCCTAACACTTAGCTAAGAATCTGGCCTCGCCCTGGGGGAAAAAGACCTAATGGAAAGATGTCCCGAGCCCATCACTGCAGGAGAACAGGGTCCTGTAGAGAACCCCAGGCCCGCTGTTGGCTGCTTAAGGACCCTCGGGTACCAAAAGACAGACTTATCTGTGGCCTGAGCATCTCTGTAGGGTGGGGCTGGGGGGCGGGCGCTTCGGTGGAGAACCGCCTGCAGAGGCGGGAAGGTTCAAGGCCGGAGTCTGCCTACTTCTCCTTGGCTTCAGAGTTCAGAGACCCAGAGAGGACTTCCCGGCCGCCCACTCCCAACTCTAGGGCCCTGGAAGGACGTAGTGTGAGTGGACACCGCACTGCCTCTGCCGGGCTACGTTCGCGAGAGGCCGGATCCTGTCGGGTCCTCCAGCCTCAGATACCTAGCCGGTCACTGGCTGCCAAAGCCGGCTGAGCTGAGCGGGGAGTGCACCAGCGAGCCCCGAGGGCCTGGCCAAGGCTGCGCGAGGACTGGAAGGGCCAGCCATCCTGACTGTCACCACCTGGGCCGGGAGCCAGGCCAGCACCGTGCAGAGGTAGGAATCCGGGGTGCGGTGCCACGTGTCCACTGGGCGGCGGGCAGGCTGCGCTGTGGAGGCTTCCCTATGAGGGCGGTGATCTCGGAAGCGCATTAGCTGTGTTGAAGGAACACTTTTCCCTGCTCCGACTGCAGGTATCAGACAAATAGCAGGGATGTTTTCTGAAGGGGCATTTTGAAAATAGGAAGACGCATACAGGAGAAAGGGGGCTATAAAGAAAAAGATACAGTAAAGTGCCAACACCCAGTAAACTGCCAACAGGGCCACTGCCTTCCAATCCCGACCACGGTGACTACAGCTTTCCAGAGTTCGGGCGGACAACGCTACAGGGTAGTTTCGCCCACTGAAGAACATGGCCTAGATAGAATTGTCTGTATGCATTCTTATGTGCCCGGCGTTTGTTTGCGGGGTTTATCCATACTGCAGCATGTTGACAGGCAGTTCATTCAAACTATTTTGGAGTGTTTGATACACCACAATTTACCATTCCACTATTGATAGGCAAGTAGATGAGTTCATAGTCTTGGGCTTTTGTAAAGAGTGCTGCTGAAAGCTGGGCGGTGATGGTGCATGCTTTTAATCCCAGCACTCGGGAGGCAGAGGCAGGCAAATCTCTGGGAGTTCGAGGCCAGCCTGGTCTACAAAGTGAGTTGCAGGACAGCCAGAGCTGTTACAGGGAGAGACCCTGTCTCAAAAAACAACAAACAAACAAAAAGCTTTAAAAAAAAAAAAAGGCTGCTGAAGAAAATAATGTCCAATAGAACATTCTGTGGTGATAGAAATATATATATGTATATATATACATATATATATATGTATATATATATATATATATTCAAGCACCCTCTTGGCTGCTGCACCTCATTCCTGTTCCCCCCTCCTCCCTCCCTTCCCCTTCTGCTCTGCTTACATGGTCCAGCTCAATCTGGTCAAGTCCACTCTGGACTCTCCCAGATGTCTCTGCCCTGGCTAAGCTCTCCCACAAGTCTACAAGAAACTTTCTCTTCCACCACACCTCAGAGCAGCCATGTCCTTCCCTTTCCTTCTTTTTTCATTCATTACCCAAGCCTGCTTGCTTTTTCTTTCTTTCTTTTCTTTTGAGAGTGAGCCCTGTTGTGTAAGCCAGCTTCAAGCTCAAGATCTTCCCACCTCAGCCTCCTGAACACTGGATTACAGGCATGTCCTATCATGCCCGCTATCACACATTTTTCTATAGTGGGTTGTACCAGTTTACATGCCCTCTACCAGAAGCACCACATGGCCCTCACTACTCAGCATTTTGGGTTTATTTGTCTCTAACCTTAGTCATTTTAGTGAACATGGAGCTGAAAACAAACTTTCTGTTCACTCTTATGTAAGATTGTAAAACTGATTAACTACAGTGATGATGATGATGATGATGATGATGATGATGATGATGGTGATCATAACTGTGGAGTTTCTGGAAGGCTGAGAGATGTTAGGTGTGTCTATGCTTACAGTACCCCTCAGCTGCAGCCAGGTCTGCACCCCCACACCCCACCCCAACACCCCGTCAGACTCTCCTTTAGGAATGGGATGATGTAGAACTTTTGGGAAGAGGCCAATACTTAGAGGGGTTCAGCCCTCACATCTCTTATTACTGTTTATGCACCCCCCTGTTGATTACTGAAATATCTCACCTAAGGAGACAGCAAGATTGTCTGGCAGGCTGAAGCCAGGGCAGAGAAACCAGGTTTGGTTCTAACTACAGTGTTAGATTGTGGCTTGGCACTGCCGTTCATCAACTAGCATTGACAATCCCTGGGTACACTGTCTCATGGTATAACACAAAGTCAGCCCTGGGGAGGTAATAGCAGTGAGACTTTCCACTATGTGTCAGGGTGTGCGTGTGCGTGTGCGTGTGTGTGTGTGTGTGTGTGTGAGAGAGAGAGAGAGAGAGAGAGAGAGAGAGAGAGAGAGAGAGAGAGATCACCTTGTGAGTTAAATACCCTTTGTTTATACATGAGGAAACGAGGCTCAGCAGGGTTATGTCATTCCTCCAAGCCCCACAGTAACTATAGCAATGACCCCATAATGCTTTTTCCTTGGTGTTCTGACATCCTCTGCCTCCTTCCCCATGCAAACAGCTTGACTAGGGCAGAACTTGACTTCTAGATCAACTTAGCTGCTCACTGCTAAACCACCCTTTGGATGAACAGAGACTGACCACTGGCCACTTGCACACTGGCAAATGAGCAAAGGGACTGTTGTAATGTAGTATGAGTGGAATTCACTCCCAGACAGATGTGTGGGGAGAGCTTCTGTCCCTGGTAGAGAAGAGGTCCTCAAGTATTTTGTTTAACCTAAATGTGTTCAGTGTTCTGGTTTCTTTAAGAACACAAAAATCTTTTACCTTTTTCTAGATGTGTCCCAAAGGGAATTGTTTTTGTGAGGAATGTCTTTGAAATAAGGAAAATCCATCCAATACTTGTTTGTAACTCTAGGGTTTCAAGTTATAAACATAAGTAATTAAAGTTATACATACATATACAAGATTCACCCAATAGTTCACATGTATTTTCCATTCCCAGAGGAAAGGTACTAAAAGTCCCCCATGGACCATCCTGAGAGTGAGTTCTTGGGGAGCAATGCAGATTAGTTCACATAAAGTAACTAGAATCCCATCCACATACAGTAACTAGAAACTCAGCGCCCCCCCCCCCACTCAGTGGCTACCAGTGGATTTGGGCTTGGAACGGGTATGTCTTACAGGCCCTATCACACTTGGGGAACCTCTCACAGAAGGGCTCTAAGGACAAACGTGTCACTAGGTTAGATGCAGTCCTGAGATCACTTGTAATCTGTTGTACACTCTAGATTCAGCCAACCTCAGCTAGAAATTGCCAAAGTCCACCTCTCCTCAGGTTCCAAATTCTGTCTGGTCCATCTGTCCAGCTTTCTCTCAGCGTCTTAAATAGTCAGCACACTGGGGATGCTTGGCCTGTATTTGATGAAAAAATACGTAACTGGAGACATGACCTGGAGCTGTGGGCTCTCTCCCACATTTCTGATTCCTGTGGGCTTCTCTCCTGCTTACCTTACCCTCTGAAGAAGGAGTTTCAAAGCTGGAAGGACCAGCCAACTCAATTTAGAAGATGAGAGAACGACGGAACCCGAGACAGAGCCTCTCTCCCTGGGTCACTGCGCCTAAGGTGCAATATTTTCCCCGTTGTTGTCTGCTTCTTCCTTTTTTATCCTCCAAGTTTCTGTTCTTTCCCCATCTTACTTTCTGAGTGCAGACAGAGCTCTGAGGGGGCAGACCTTGGACATTCTAGATCAATTTAGATCTCCCAGCACCGTACTCTGCATGGCCCCACTTTGTATTCAATGCTGTACATGATACTTGTGTGACACACACCCTCACACATGGTCCCCTGGGGTTGTGAGCATATAGACTAATATGTAACTATCATGTTTGACTGGCTGGGATAAACAGCCTTCACCAGGAAGCTACCATGAAGAATCTCTCTATAGGGGCCAGGTGGGGTGGTGGTGGTGTGCATGCCTTTGATTCCAGTACTTGGGAGGCAGAGGCAGAGGCAGTTGGACCTCTGTGAGTTTGAGGTCAGCCTGGTCTACAAAGTGAGTTCCAGACAGCCAGAGCTGTTACATAGAGAATCCCTGTCTCAAAACAAAACACAGAAAAATCTCTGTTTTTGTGTATGTGTGTGTGTGCTCAAATACACTTCTAAAAGGTTTTCTCTGATCTAGACACATGGTGGTTTTTGCCACAATTCTATTCCTAAAACGTCATACAATATTTTAGACATTCTAGAGCAGCAGTTCACAACTTGTAGGTTGTGACCCCTTGAGGTCAAACAAACCTTCTACAGAGGTCACCCAAGACTATTGGAAAACACAGATAATTACAGTACAATTCATAACAGTAGCAAAACTACAGTTATGAAGTGGCAAAGAAAATAACTTTATGGCTGGGTGTCACCACAACATGAGGAACTGTATTAAGGGGTCCCTCGCAGCGTTGGGAAGGTTCATAGCTACTCTACAACCCCAAATCATAGCAGCTCAAGTTTGCAGATGAGAAAACGGAGGCTCAGGGAGACAGAGCAAATTACTCCAGGCCAAAAGCTGTCACGGAACCAGGAGATGGATGGTTTCTCCAGAAGACACACTGGGCAGCTCTGGTGCCCATGTCCTCAACAGCTGCCCCTGGTGATCCTCTTAGGGAGGAACTGCACCCAGCTCCTGGCTCTGTCAATGACTGATAGCCAATCCCTGCCAGTGCCCTCTAGTGGGCTCAACGAGAGTGCCCAACACTTCCTGGCTGGTTTCAGAGGGTGTCAGCACCCTCTGGTGTTAGCCAGAGACCTAGGTTGCAGGGGCCCCTGAATCTCCCCGGGTTTCGTAGGCTTTTCTTTAAGAAAGGTTTTAGGATTTCTGGGTCCCACCTTAGTGACCAGAATAGGGTAGGAACGTGGCCACAATCCCAAATTTCTTTTTGGAGAGCCAGCAAAGTCCTCCAACCAAGTCTACAGCTGAGATCAAGTCTTAGCTTCCTTAGTCCCCTATTCCAGGACAGGCACCTATGCCTGGAGTCATACTAAATTCTGGAATTTATTATTCTGCCCGACTTTGAGAAAGTCTCAGGGCTGGAGAGATGGCTCAGCACTTAAGCACACTGGTTGTTCTTCCAGAGGACCCAGGTTCAATTCCCAGCACCTACATGGCAGCTCACAGTTGTCTGTGGCTCCAGCTCCAGGGGATCCTACACCCTCACAAAGACATACATGCAGGCAAAACACCAGTGCACACAGAAAAATGAAGAGAGAGAGAGAGAGAGAGAGAGAGAGAGAGAGAGAGAGAGAGAGGTGTCTCACTCTCTCTAAGCAACAGTGCCCTCCTCTGACTGTCTACACTGCCGTTGTGGGAGTGATGAGCAGCAAGACAGACCGAAAAGGTAGCATGGCTGGAGGGTTGAAGCTTTCCATCATTCACCTTCCTTCCTGGGTGCAGACCACCAGTTCAGTGTCTCAGAGCTCTTCCAGATGAATAAGCAAACTGCTCCAGTTGAATATGGGTTCATTATTGCACCATTGGCACCTTTGGACATGTTAGGAAAGAGCATCATTTCCTCAAAGTGGTTGCAGCATCTGCCAGGGGGTGGCTCGGTGCACAGATGTTTGCTTTGTTGGGGGTGGGGCTTTGGTTCAGTGAATAACCTACACAACAAAACATTGAGTTTTGTGCCCTGTGCATCAAAACCCCTATCTCTATTCTCTGGGGGCGGGGGGAACAGTGTTAAATAGCCATTCTGGGCTCATTTACAGGACATCAAACAATTGGTTTTAGGAAAAATACAGCAATAATAACGTGCCTTGGTTTCTCTTTGTGGAGAGAAGGAGTCCAGCCCTCTAACTAGGTTTCTTGATTTCTTCATAGAGCAGAAATTTTCTTGTGGCTGGATCTATAGTCCAAAGAATTTAAGCAGGCCATAATTCTTACAGTGGATTTAGTCCTCAAGTCATTAAAAGAAGTGACTTAGAGAGAGGAGGAGGGAGAAGGAGCCAGAGAGCAGGGTGAGTCGGAGGCTTTCTGGAATATGTTTTCACATCTCTCTGGTCTCCCCCGCCCCCATGCCTCCTCTCTCTCCTCTCCATTTCTCCTCCCTCTCTTTTTCATTCTCTGGACGTCTACTTTCACCCTAAAACTCTGTGGCCTTTGTCTTTTTCTCCTCCATTTCTCTTCTCTCATCTTTCTCTCTCTTTTTTCACTGATTTATAGTAGATTAATTCAAATTACCCAATAGTTTTATATATTGCATGTATAATTACTCAATAGCTTTATGTGTTGCATGTATAATTACTCAATAGCTTTATGTATTGCATTTATAATTACTCAATAGCTTTATGTGTTGCATGTATAATTACTCAATAGCTTTATGTGTTGCATGTATCACTATCCAATAGGTTTATGTATTACATGTACAATTATCTAGGAGCTTTATGTATTGCATGAATAATCATTCAATAGCTTTATGTGTTGCATGTGTCATTAAAACAGTGAGTTTGAACCAGTTGTAGCCATTTCATAAAAATTCCTGTGTTTTGGGCTGGGGAAGGTAGCTGGATGATTCAGCATTTACTCTTAACATGCCTGAGGCTGGGGATTTGATCCCTAGAACCACAAAAGAAATGCTAGACTTTATTTACTATTATCTTTTTAAATGATAAGGCATTATCTACATTTCTTCTCTAACTAATTTAGAAGATATTCACTCATTTGATCAATTTACTACTGAGCATTTGAAGTGTTAAGTGGTGATGGTTTTCACTCGCAATCCTTAATACTATTTTAGCCATGATATCTAGGACTGTTAGCTGTCTCTTGAAGATAAAGGAACCCAAGGCCACTCTTTACTACCCACCTGAACTTTTAAAAATTATATATATGTGGCAGTACTGGGGATTGAACTCAGAGCCACACGCAGGTGAGGCAAATATTCCACTACTCCACTATATTCCCAGCCCTTTACAAACTTATTTCGAGGCATTGACTTGTCTAGGCTTGATAGCTAGTAAAAAAAGTTGCATTTAAAATAACGTTTCTCTTAAAGCTGAAGAACAGTTCAATGGGTAGTGCTGGCTGTAAAAGTGTGAGGACTGAGTTTGGGTCCCAGAACCCACAAAATGAGCTGTGATACCAGCTCTTCCACAGGAAGAGGGAAGGCTGGGTCAGGAGACTCATGGAAACCTCAGTCCTCGAGTGTGCAACAGCCAACAGGAGACCTTGTCTCAAACAAACCAGAAAATGAGGACCAATACCTGAGGTTGTCCTCTGATGCCCCATGGCATGTGATCATGCTCACACATAAACATGTACACACACGCATGAACACACACGATTGTAAAAAAAAAAAAAAACACATCTTTCTTCATATATAAGCCATAGACCCTTTTCTATACCACTGATCTTTGACGAGGAAAAGCTCTATGGATTACACAATGCAAAAAGAAACAGAGAGAGAGAGAGAGAAACTCTCTTCCAATTGGCATGAAGGGGAATCTTGGGGTGCCAGCAGCCAGGAAGGGTCAGGTAATAGAGTGTGAAGGTGGATTCTCCAATCCAGGCCTCTTGTTTTCACTCCAGGCTTTTCCTTTATCCCACGCCCTAGACAGAACTGGAGGGCCAGAGACGGCATCCCATTTCTCAAAAGACACATGGGCAGCTCATTTGACCTAATTGTTAAATGCAGTCCATGTATAGCACAAGATATATGTCTTCCTGTAGTAACTACAAGAACTGAAACAGCTTAATAAGACCTCGTCACTACCTAAGTGCAATTTATGACCTCCGGGAGAAGATAGGTCATTTCGCCCCCACTCATTTGCCAGGTGGTCAAAATCAGATTCAACCCCAAAGTCTATAGATTACATGTCAAATCCACATCCCCATGCCATAGGTCACTCTAATGGAGGGTCAGTGATGGGGTATCCACACAGGCTCTCCTTTCAGCACTTGTGTGTGTCCAGGGCCTGGCCCATTGACACCAGACAGCCACAAACAGCTGCTCCGTTCACCGCAGCCCGCCGGCATCCTCTAAGTACCTTCTTCGGCAATAAGCCACGTGACTTCTTTTCCAGGGTATACAATGATCTGCAATTAGCAGGCATTTTTTTGCTGACTGGCTTTGGGTTTATTAAACAGTGAATTCCCAGAGCACTTTGGTTTCTGCTGTTGGTGGTAGTGATGATTTTAACAGCACCTGTCACTCTATGTCAGTTGCAGAAAATATTTCTGGGTATGTATGGTAGCTGAGCAGTACGGTTTCAGTAAACCAGGGTCCCTTCCTTTCAATGGGCTAAAGAGTCATTAGGCAGGGGGAGAAGGCAAGGCATATTCACAGAGAACATGCCCCTCCACTGGTGATGGGAAGGAATGACTTATGTTCTGCACAAGATGCTGTTGGTCTGATGGGAGTAGTTAGGACAGACTTGTAGGAAAAAGTGATACTTAGTTCGGTGTCTAGGAGGTGCTAGGGAGGAGGATGCTGGATAAAGCAAAGAAAGCTGTACTAGGTCTGTTAAAGGGAAGGTGGGGAGCAGGTGGAAGGAGGGGGGCTGGTGCTGAGAGAATTAAGTGGAGGTGGCTAGGTTTTGTTTTGACTGTGGGAACGATTTCCTTTGCCTTTAAACTAATGTTAGAAAGATCCATGTACAAGATCCCACCCACATGTAGAATCTAGAAAATCCAACTTTTAAGAGACAGAGAGTAAGATCGGGGCTCCCAGGGCCAGAGGTTGAGGGGATGTTGGTCAAAGGACACAATGTTTCAGATAGGGGAAATAAAACTCAAGGTACACGGCAGTGACTGCCGTTGTTAACTATGTATTGCATTCTTTTTATTTTTTATTTAAGCATGGGTGTTTGCTTGCATGTGTGTCTGTGCACCATGGAGGCCAGAAGAAGGTGTCGGAATGGCTGGAACCGGAGTTACAGACAGCTGTGAGCTGCCATGTGGGTGCTGGGAATTGAATCTGGGTCCTCTGGAAGAAGCTGCCAGTGCTCTGAACTGCTGAGCCAACTCTCCAGGCCTGGTTTTGCATTAAAAACAGATAAAACAGAAGTTTCATGTGTTCTCATCACAAAAAAAGTATGTGTGAGTGTCAACACATATTAATCACCTAGACTTAGACATTCCAAGATGTATACACATATGAAAAAATCATGTGTGCCATAAATATATGATTTATGTATTTGTCAATTAGAGCAACAATTTTTTTTTTTTGTTTTTGCTTTTTCTGAGACAGGGTTTCTCTGTATAACAGCCCTAGCTGTCCTGGAACTAGCTCTGTAGGGTACGCTGGCCTCGAACTCACAGAGATCTGCCTGCCTCTGCCTCCCAAGTGCTGGGATTAAAGTCATGTGCCACCACCGCTCAGTTAGAGCAACAGTTTTAAATAATTTTTTTTTCAATTTTATTTTGTCTATGGATGTTTTGCCTACATGTATGTGTACTGCATGTGTGCAGTGCCTGAGACGGCCAGAAGGGGGCACTGGATCACCTGTAACTGGAGTTGTCAGTTGCCACATGAGTTCTGGGAATGAAACCCTGATTCTCTGAAAGAGCAGCCAGTGCTCTCAACTGCTGAGGCATCTCTCCAGCCCCTTCAATAAACTTCATTTTAAAAGTACATTGATTGATTGATTGGTTGATCAATTGTGTATGTGTGTGTTTGCCTGTGTGTGTGTGCAATGTAGTGTATGTATGTGTACTTGTTTGTAGTGTGTACCTGGTGTGCACAAATGCGTTTGTGGAGGCCAGAGGTTGGCATCAAATGTCTTCCTCAATCTCTTGCCTCAGTATGTTTTGAGACAAGGTCTCTCACTGAACTTGGAGCTTGCCAACCCTGGCCAAGGAGTCCCAAGGAGTCCCAAGGATCCCGTCTCTGCCTCCGCAGTGCCGAGGTTACAGACGGTTACAGACACATGCTGCTGTGCCCAACTCTGAGATCCCTCCAGGCTCTCGGGAGGTGACAAAGTGAATGAGTGTATGTTTCATGGAGACTGAAGAGGAGGGAGGACGATTGTGTTGGGGCAAGTCAAGGGGACACTTCCTGGTTGTCCTACTCTAAGGCTCCTTTGGAAGGCAGGGACTGTGCTGAAGTTCTCATTTTAAATGCTTTGGACTCAGCAGGCTCTCAGGAACCCCAGCTGGGGACCTTGCATATGGACTGTCAGCAGTACCACGTCAGTTGCAGAGACTCTAATATGTGTCCACACACTGGGACACCTTTGGAATGTTGGTTCTCTGAATACCCCTGTCATTCACACCCACTCAGCCTGTCCTATTCCCCTTGGTCCCTCACCCTTGGCTTGCTTTCAGATCTGGCAGAAAGAAAACAAACCCATAATACATGGCCAACTGGCACGTGATGAGTGATGAGCCGCCTGTCTCAAAAAGGCATCACCCTCCTGGGGTGAGAGCCTTTCAGTGCTAAGTGCAGCAGCCCTAGCCCCGGGTCTCTTGTAATCCTAGATGGAGGTAGCCAGGGCAGGGCACATTGGCCAGTGTGAACAGCCTGAGAGGTAAGTTCTCAGCCCACGTGGGAAGATCACCATCTTGCAGTCAGTTAGAAGCATAAAATTAACACTAAGTAGAGGTAAATTAGATGTGCTGGGGTGGTATGAAGGGAAACGGTTCTGGTTGCTAAGGAAAGCCTCTCCACAGGGAAGGGAAGGCCACTTTGTGGCCATGTGGTCTCCCCTTTGCTCCGCATCTGAAGCTAGAGAGCAAATTGTCATTTTGTACTTTGAGCAGAGGTTCCCCAGCTTGGCTGTGGGCGAGTACATTTAAGCCATCTGAACTTCAGTTTCCTCATGACTACAGTGAGTTCTAGTCCCTACCGCACAGGACGGTTGTGGGAACATCAGTGAGCCAAAGGGTCAAAGGAATGACTGGCCCTCAGAAGGCTTTCTGTAATGTCAGTGGACTCAAATCTGCAGGCTTGAACCTACTAAAAGCGAGTTCCTCCTTCAGAAGTATGAGGTGCTGGAGAAAAGCAGACAGCTATCTTATGTCTGTGGTTTGCACTGTGGTTAGTAAGTACGTGCCCTGGGGAGATCAGACCCTTAATGCAGGGTTGTTTGCAGCCCAGAAGTGACCAGCTAGCACTTAATGTCAGGGCCATTGTTAGTGGGAGGGCGTCAGCCATATTGTCTTCTGTTAGCACCAAAACAAGCATGTTAACGTATTAGACTGGTTTTCATTGGAGAAAAATGTGCCTCGTTAATAAACCAGTGAGAAACAAGTTCTCATCATGAAAACAGTGGTGTGTGTTCACTGACCATAGTAGTTTGCACTCATTCCCCTATCTTGTGTAAGACAGAAGGCTCCCCTGGGCCCTACATTATAGCCGGAAGTTTCTCTGGTCCCGCCCAGCCCCTCGGTCTGGACGAATCTCTCCCACCCACAGTGTCGCAGACGATTATAAATAATCATTCCGAGGCTACAGATTTTATGGCCTATGGCTCAGGCTTCTTGCTAGCCAGCTCTTTTATCTTAAATTAACCCGTTTCTATTAATTTATGTTCTGCCACCTGGCCATGGCGTTACCCGCTCTCTCATATTGCTTCTCCTGTTGGTAGCTCGCAGCATTTCCTGACTCTGCCTTTCCTCTCTCTCTCTCTCTCTCTCTCTCTCTCTCTCTCTCTCTCTCTCTCTCTCGATTTCCCACCTGGCTGTAAGCTTTTTTGCCATAGGCCAAAGCAGCTTTATTTATTGACCAATGGGAACAATACACATTCACAGTGTGCCGAAAGACATCCCACAGCACTGCACTTTTTACCCTTCCAGAGGGTAATAACCACTCAGAGGTTCAGTGCTGGGAAAATGGTGGAACCAGTTTCTTTTGACATCGATGGCTAAATAGTTCCTAATTTTAAAATGTTAAATTGTTTATATATTGTGGGGAATGCTGCATTTTAGGCTTGGGGAAATCAAATATAGTTAGGTTTATTTTGAAAGGAGAAAAATGTATTTTGACTTATAATCTTAAATGCCTCTGTTACTCCTGCCAGTGGAGAATAAGATCACTACCATCACTACCACAGCTTAAGCCAAATTTGAAGCAAGCTTTAATTAAATATTGGCCAGGTAGATGGGCTCTGGCCAGGACCACACCCAGGTTCCTGGGAAATGGCCCTGAGTCATGGTTTACAGTGGCTTAAGAAGGAAACCCCATAATTCATTGCATTTCCCATCAGGTCCAATCAGGGGCAAGCACACACCCTGATGTACCTCCAGCCTACATCCAGTCAAGGGCAAGGATATATCCTGACATATTTCCTGACTGTGACCCTACCACATGTGATCAAGCACATCCGGTATAGATGGGTCAAAAAAACTTGTTTAGGGGAGTGAAAACATGTGGCTTGTTGTCTCCCATAAACAATCTCCTCCGGCATTTCAGGATCTATCTGTCCTTACAGATATCTGCAAGGAGCTTGTAGATCAGAGGCATTTTTGTTTCATGGATCTCTAAGGCACAGTAATTAAAACTTAAAATGTAACTTTGGCTCTCACACCTCCTCCATAACTAGCTGGCTCCATTGCTTTTAGGCCTGTGGCAATGACAGAAAATCATGGCAGAAGAAAGCTTCTCACTTCAGAGCAGCCAGGGAGCAGAGAAAGAGGAAGCCTCGAGTTAAACAGCTCTCAGAGCAGCATTTTACAACAGAGGGAAAGGATCGATGGCTCAGTGGCTTAGACAACAAACCCTTAGTGACCTGCAGGATCCAAGGCCCCCATAGAGAAATAATGCAGACACAGAAAGGGGGGACAGGGTACTGTCTATATTCTGAGCATCTTGGATGTGACCTCCAGGACACCAATGAAGAGGGACGATAATGTGGGCTCCACCAGACTCCAAATATTAACTGTCTGCTGCATATTTCTCCATAACCAAGCTGTCTGCCAGTGTTGGGCAGAACATGCTGAGGAATGGAAGAACCAAGAAACAGTTAGTGCTCCCCTGTGTTCCAGAGAGAACCACCAGCATCCGGGTCAGCACAGAAAACAGATCTAGAGAGAGCTCTTCAAATTCTCTCCATTCCAGCTCACTGAAATAAATTAAAGCTGAGTAACCACCAGGCGGCACCATTTCATCACTAGAAAGCCTGGGTCTCAGTTCCTATTGGGAAAAAAAAAAAGTACCAAGATGGAAGCTTTCAGGGAGATGAGGAAGAAGAGGAACACACAGGTATCTTCAGAAAAACAAAACAAAACAAAACATGTTTTTCCTTTGCATGCTTCATACCCAGACATTATTTGTTGTTTTAAATATTGACCAAGACTACTGTGGGGAATGCTGGGTTGCAGGATTTCCCCCTTTCTTTGGTCTAACCCGGAGTGACTATCCAGACCCCAAACAGTACTCTCTGTTTCTCTTTCTCAGTCTTCCAGATTCTCATTTGGTAGACTTAAAACCATTTAAGACTATTTAAGACTATTCATAAAAATATAAAAAATAAATAAATAAATTTAAAGAAGACTGAAGGTGCCTCTTGAGAGGAGCTAGTGTATGTTGGCCAAATCCCTGGCTGGCTTTACAGACTTAGAAGGCTCTTTGCTCTTCATTTCCTGGGGCTAGCATGGCTAGTCCTGATGTTAGTATCGATCAGGGGGAGGTTCATATTAAAGGTGAAGATTTGGCTATCTCACACCAGTCAAGGTGGGGGGGAGGGGTGAGTAGTGAGGAGGGAAGACTGAGGCAGGAGGATTGCTGCAAGTTCAAGACCAGCTCTGTCTAAATAAGTAAGACTCAGGAGCTGGAGAAACGGCATGGCAGGTAAGACCACGACTAACCAAGCACGAACATCTGAATCGTCATCCCCTGCACCCACACAAAAGCCTGATCACAAACAACACACGCTCATTAATTAATTAATCAAAGATAAAACTATACCCTTGGTAAGTTAGAAAAACAAGCGGAAAATGAGACCCTGTCTCCCAAGAAAGGGAAACTGCGGAGTCTGGAACACTTACCCTCACATGTTGTTGGCGGGACTGTAACGTGGTAGAGCTGCCAAGGTAGCCAATAGGATGGCTCCTTTAAAAAATGGGACATAGAAATACTACGTGACCCCGGGCTGGAGCGATGGCTCGGAGGCTAAGAGCACCGACTGCTCTTCCAGAGGTCCTGAGTTCAATTCCCAACAACCACATGGTAGCTCACAACCATCTGTAATGAGATCTGGAGCCCTCTTCTGGCACACAAGCATACACGCAGATAGAGCACTCATACATAAAATACATAAATGAATAAAATTTTAAAAAAAGAAATACTATGTGATCCAACAACTGTAAGTGTACCATCATCCCAAAAGAATCGAAAGCAGAGACAAGCAGATGTGTGCACATCTGGTTTCATTACATTATTCACAATAAGCAGAAGGTGGAAGCAAGCCAATGTCCAGCAAAAAATTAACAAGCAAAGTGCGACATGTGCTTGCAATGGCAAGTGAGTCAGCCCTAAGAAGGGATGGAAACTCTAACACACGCCACAACAGAGACAACACTGGAAACATTATGCTAAGTGGCACAGAGCAGACTGGAAAGAGCAAGTGTATTGGACTTTTTTTGAGATGCCTGGAATGGGCATTGCCACACGGAAGGAGTCATTGCCCGCGGCTGCAGGGAGAGGCCGTGGGACAGCCCTGCTGCACAGTCACACTCCCAGTAATGAAGAACTAGGACCCTGGATGTGACAGTGATGGTGGAGACACAGCCATGGGAATGTGCTCAAAGCCACCGACTCGTGCATTCGGAAATCATTTAAATCGTAACAGTTTCTATTTCATATGTTTTACGAAAAATGAAAAAAAAAAGTAGATTCCTGGGTCCTACACCACTGGTTCCACAGGTTTGGGAGAAAGCACAGGAATTCTCAATTTTAAGTCCTAGGTTTTTATTTTGTTTTATGTGTATGGGTGGCTTTACTGCATGTATGTCATATATAATAACTATATAAGGGTGTCCCTTCCCATCCAAAACAGCACCAGCAATAAAACACAAAGGTGGGTCAGGCGGTGGTGGCGCACGCCTTTAGTCCCAGCACTCGGGAGGCCGAGGCAGGCAGATCTCTGAGTTCAAGGCCAGACTGGTCTACACGGTGAGTTCCAGGACAACCAGGGACACACAGAGAAACTGTCTTGAAAAACCAAAAATAAGTAGGTAGATAGATAGATAGATAGATAGATAGATAGATAGACAGACAGACAGACAGACAGACAGAGGCTAGCCAGCCTGGCCAAAATGGCAACCTTCAGGTCCAATGAGAAATCCTGTCTCAAAAGAATAAGGCAGACCTCCGGGGTCCTCCCATTGTGCTGTAAGCCTGTAATTAAGATCTCCTCCCCCCTTCAATAAATGACATTCGGCATTTAAAATTAAATATATATATACATATATATATAAAATTGAATGAATACTGTGAATGTAATCTATGAATACCACAAATGTGATTAATATCATGAGTGTAATTAATGAATATCATGAGTGTAATTTAAAAAATTAATTAATTAATTAATTAAAAAAAGAATAAGGCAGAGCAACAGAAGGCACACAACAACACAGCATAAAAAAATTAAAACAATCCACAAATGCCCACTCAATATCTCATATTATAATGTGGGTAATGGGAGCTGCCCACTCAGTATCTCATATTGTAATATGGGTGATGGGAGCTGGCAATGTGACTCAATTAGTAGAGTGCTTGCCTAGCATACATGAAGCCTTGGATTCAATTCCAAGCCCTAATGGTAAAGCTTGGCATGATGGCTCATGCCTATAACCCCAGAAGGCAGAAGTGTTGGTATTAATGGATTTTTCAGAACCTCTCAACATAATTACACAAATAAAATATCACCACACAGAAGGATACAAAAGTCAACGTCATCTTTGGCTATACAGTTAGTTAACAGCCAGCCTGGGCTACATAAGACCTTGTCTCAAAAACAACCAAACCAAACAACAACAACAAAACTGTGAGTTGATGGTACCGTGGTAACTAGCTGTTTCTGAAGTGTGTTTACACCCAATATCATTTAGCAAGTTGAGTTGCTTACAACGCAAACAGCATCATATTCCTGATAGCTGAGAGTGGCCATCTACACTTTTGCATTTTTACTGCCAGATCTTTTGTGTCTTACGGTTGCTTTTCTTGGCTTTGTGTTTCTGGCACCTCTTGTTGCCCTAGAATAAGACAGATATAATCCATTCATTTGCAGATTAGCCTGTCAGGCAGCCAGGCAGAAGAGAACAGCGGTGGTCAGGTAGCAGCTAGCAGCGCTTTTCTTGCCTCTGTAGGATATCAGAGCAAAGTTCTTGAGTGCTATATAGCTCCTGCACAGACAGACAGACAGACAGATGATGAATGTGCTGTCGGAACCATGCTTCTGTTTCATGAGCTTGGCAAGAAGTGTCAGGTGATTGTGAAGGGGTGACCTGGCTATGCCAGTCTGGGCAGGGCAACATCCCAATTCCCCATCCGTGTTCCCACAAAGCGGTGGCTCTCATCAGTTTGCTTGCTACCTGGGATTGCAAAGATGTTTTTGGTCATTTACTTTTTTAACTGTGGTCACAAGAAAATGAAAATCTACTTGATTCTTTAAGTAAGGACAAAGCCTCAGAGACCACTTGTAGGCCACCACTCTCCCTAGGACTGGCTAGTCATTTACAGGAACCAGGACAGGATGAAGGTGAAGGGTCTCTTGTTCAAAACTTAAGAATTTTTGTGATGGTGTCACATGCCTTTAATCCCAGCTCTCGGGAGGCAGAGGCAGGTGGATCTCTGTGAGTTTAAGGCCAGCCTGGTCTACAGAGCGCGTTCTAGGACAGCCAAGGCTACACGAGAAACCCTGTCTCGAAAAACAAAACAAACAAACAAAAATAATTTCAAGTGGCTGGGATGCAGCTCTGTGAGTGGTAGGGCACTTGTGTTGGGAATCTCCCGTTCGGGGCCCCATTCCAAACCCTGCCCAGATGTTTGGCTGGGAACTCGGCCCCACTCCTCCCATCCAAACCCCACCCTCAGAAAACCCACCAAGCGGTGGCTCCTCCCCTGGAGCTCCTCAAGACCTTACCTACAGGGTATTTAAGGTCTGGTTCATAGACCTTCCCTGTGATTTCTCCTCTTCCCCAGAGATCACCCAGGAATTCTTTGCTCATTAAATCTGAACTTTTAATTCAGTTTGATTTGGCTTATTGTATCGGTGGAGAAACCCGCTACCAGGGGTTTTCAAAATATCTACCAACTTGCTTAGCATGCAGAGGCCCAGGTGCCTTCTCTAACATCAGCAAGGAGAAGCAAGACAGTAACACCGCGGCATTCAAGCGAGGGCAGGCCCTTTGCACACACAGAGAATTAAATTCCCTGGTTCCAGCACCTACATCGGGCAGCTCACAACCACCTGTAACTCCAGCTTGAGGAAATCTCTCTCTCTCTCTCTCTCTCTCTCTCTCTCTCTCTCTCTCTCTCTCTCTCTCTCTCTCACACACACACACACACACACACACACTTAAAATAAAAATGAATCATAAAAATTTTAATTTGTTGTTTGATTGAACCAGGACATTAATATACATTTTCATTTTTTTAAAAGATTTATTTATTTATTAGGTATACAATGTTCTGCCTGCATGTGTCCTTGCAGGCCAGAAGAGGGAACCAGATCTAACTGCAGGGTTGTGAGCCACCATGTGGTTGCTGGGAATTGAACTCAGGACCTCTGGAAGAGCAGTCAGTGCTCTTAACCACTGAGCCATCTCTCCAGCCCCACATTTTAATTTTAAAAGATGCAAAAATAAGTTTCTATCAACCTTTGATAAACCAGCCTGCCTCCATCTTGGGCTTGAAAGCCACCTTATAGTAAAGACAAACTAGGTTCATTCCTGTTTATATTTTTTATTTTTATTTTTTTATTTTGGTTTTTTGAGACAGAGCTTCTCTATGTAGCCCTGGCTCTCCTGGAACTCACTCTGTAGACCAGGCTGGCCTCGAACTCAAAGAGATCTGCCTGCCTCTGCCTCCTGAGTGCTGGGATTAAAGTCATGTGCCACCACCGCCCGGCTCATTCCTGTTATAATTCAATCTGTTTCTCAAGGATTGGGCTATGCCCCACCTGTAACCTTAAATACAAATGGTTCTGTCCTGCCTGTTCCAGGAAACCTTATCTTTGTTTCAGGAGGTTGTTTATGAGCATCTTGTATGCTTAGGTTCTGCTTCTGTGACCCTGCTCAGTTTCTTGCCAAATCCCCCGTTTGGAAACCCCCTACCCCAGAGCTACAAAAACCTATCTTCCCCATGTCCAGGATCCCCCACTGAAACCCATATTAGGGGAGATGGCCCCTGGACCAGCTGGATTCTGCTGTACACAATAAAATAAATCTTGCTCCAATTTGGCCATTGGGCTGGTAGTCTTTGACTCCTGTCTGTGGACTGAACATCTTTTCTATGTGAACTACTGTTGCCAATTTCTTGTGTGTCTTACCAGAGATTTTCATTCAGTTGTAAACATACATGTTCACCCCTCTATGGTGGGTCCTGGGAGAATGGAGCCTAAAAATGAGGCTAACTAAAGTCTCATGCAATGGCCCCTTTAATTCAGAGCCTCAGACAATTTATACTCAGAAGGTTAAAAGGAGTCACATGTGGTAAAGTGTCCAGTCACAGGGCAAGGCAAACATGTCAGGCAAGCTACATGCAGCAAAACAAATTTTTCTATAGATGCATATAAACAAATAACAATAGCCAGTTGTGATGAATAGTCTCAAGTACACTCACTCCTATCCACTACACCAGGGAGGGCACGAAAGCACAATCCAAGAACAATTCCGTGTTTTTGGAGAAACCAAGGTCACAAGACTCTTGTCTTAGTTTCTTGGAGTTTTCTCACGAGCACTCAGAAATTTTACTTAACTCATACTTAGACCTTGTGTTCTGACACATACACATACACTATATTATCTATCTTCCTTTAGGACACACATAGGCACACAAATAATGACATAATTTCCTCATTGTTCTGCATTAAATATGTACATCTATAACTATATTTATACCCATATCAGAGATCATTCCTTATCCATATAGATTGTGTTGCGTCCGTTTTTCATGATATTCTACTATTTACACTTAACATGGTTTATTTATCTAGTTTCCTTTTTTGTTTTTGTTTTGAGACAGGGTCCCTCTACGGTCCCTCATAGCTCTGGTCCCTCATAGAACTCACTCTGTAGACCAGGCTGGCCTCGAACTCACAGAGATCCACCTGCCTCTGCCTCTTGAGTGCTGGGATTAAAGGTGCACATGCGCCACCACTGCCCGGCAACTTCTTGCAGTTTTAACTTTCATTTCTTGTTATTGCCCAGTGGTTAAACATCGGTCTTCTCTGTGAGCTGACTGTTCAGATTCTCAGTTCTGTATTGTGCTGGATTTTGTTGATTATTTTTCTTCTCTCCTTTTTACTTGCATAAATGTTTTACCCATTTAGAATGCAAGTTTTGGAAGGCACTTGCAGCCAACCCTGAGGGCCTGAGTTTGATCCCTGGGACCTACATGATGGAAAAAGAGAACCAGTTCCCGAAAGTTGTCTGGTCTCCATAAGTGAACTGTGGCACACATGCATACATGCATACAGGCACACAAACACGCACAAATAAATAAGTAAATGTAATGAAAAGGATGTTACTTTCGGGTTCCTGAGCATTTAAAATATCTTCATCATCTTTTTTTTTAAACCTTCATAAGGACTTGTTTTGCCACAAAGGATAGTTTAACGAAATTGAACTTATGTTCTTTTATGGCTTCTGGATTTTGCAACACACTCAGACCTGAGTTCCCACGTGTCTTTTGAACGTTCCTTTGATTTTATTCTCACACAGAAACCTCGTCTCCATTGGACTGTGTTTTAATATAAAGTGTGAAGCAGGAGGCCAGCTTTATTTGGCTACCTCATTGCCCCAGCGTTTAGTGCCTTTCCTCCACGGATTTAAAATCCCATCTTTATCAGATAGCAAATTCCTATTTGCATTTCTGAACGTTCAATTTCATGCACATATTAATTTTTATTTCTGAGTGTCTTATGTCATTTATAAGAATGATTAAGTATAATTATCAAAAGAGGAGTCAATGGAATATAACTTAGTGGTAAAGTACTTGTCTAGTGTGTACAAGGCTCCACGTTTGATTTCCAGGACTGTTAATATTCCTATCTGCCCCTTGAAATCCCACCCGTTGGCTCTGCCCTGCTTCCTGACTGAAAGCCTCATTCTAAGGGAAAACTCCCCTTCTTCTCTCTCTCTTTCGCTTTTCCTCGCACAAGGTGTGCACCCTCAACCTCTCTCTCTCTCTCTCTTCTCCTCTCTCTTTCACTCTGTCTCTCTCTTTCCTATCATCTCTTTCCTTCATCTCTCTATTATGATAAGCTCTCCATGTGGATGCAGCATCTGGGTTGTGAATTACTGGCTGCCACCACCACCATGCCCACCATGCATCCACCCAGCATGTTTCCCTGCATGCTCGGGTACCCTCGGGGGTCCCCACGCACAGTAATTCATAATAAGGACCAAAGGAGAAAAAAAATAAACCTTAATCTCTTTGCAGTTTTCAGTTTGGGTAGGGGACTAGCAGCCAATGTGTGACTTATTCAGAGCCACTTAATTCAATACAATAATCCCTAAAGGACTGATTCTGGTGTGTCATCATTTTCATGTACATCTGAAGGAAAAAAATATATCATAATGGTAAAATCCTGGGTTTGGGAGACAGACAGAGTGAGGTTTCTGTGTCAACCCCACACTTACTTAGCTGTGTGACCTTGGGTGAGGTCCTTAGTTACTTAGCTGGTCTTCAGTTTCTTCATTCATAAAATAGAAATAAATACAGACCTTCAGCCAATGAGTGAATTAAAAAGCAAAAGAAAGCAACATGCGTACAATAGTGCCTGGTAAACTAGTTACTGTTATTTTTGTTGCTCCTAGGACGTAATCCACAGGTGACTAAAATTGTCGTGGGCATTTGTTCACCCGAACAGTTGCCACATGCTGGTTTACTCAGTCCTCACATTGGTCAACTCAGCTCTTACAGATACATCACAAAATGCATGCTTGTTCTACAAACAGAATCCATGTTCCTGTCTCTTTCTGGTAGAGTGCCCCCTCCCTGGGGCTAGTAGGCATTCTTTGGTCACCAGACCTAACCTGGGATTTCCTCAGGTTTCCACCCAAGTCAAGATCAAAGAGGTATTGGGGGAGGGGGCAGATAGGCTCAGCTGAGGGAGAACGCAAAGGATTGCAGGGCTTGGAGATGGGAAGGCTTCGCTCCAGGAACTGCAGTCTCCCCAGGACTGACTTACTAGAACCTGAAGATCAATTTTCTTCCTCCTCCAATACCCTGGCCCGTTTGGCTCTGTGATAGTCAAGCCATGTAACCTGGGGGGCGGGGTAGTGCATTATGTGTTTCTCAACTGTGCGTGCTCTGAGTCCACACAGACAAAAGTGCCAGGCCCTGGCTGGCTCTGTGTCAGAGAAGTCAAGTTGGCTTAGATTTAATTTAATTATGCAACAGAAAGAGGCTGGACTGAAGGCTAGAAAACTACCCTATCCCTTTCACGGACTATGAAACCTCAAGCCTCTACCTCCCATGGCCTCCCTGCTGTGGGTCAAGGCATCCTCTGCATTACAAGGAACTCCCATCTTCTTCACCAGCCCTCCATCTCTGCTGTAAAACAGAGAACCAAATGTAAAACAGAGGACCAAATGTAAAACAGAGGACCAAATGTAATGGGTCTTTATCATTTAATTAGCATCCTCTGTGGCTCAGCCCTGGTCCGACACATGAGCAATGGTTCCATTAGTATCATTGGAAAACACCACACTCTGGTGCTCCACAACCAAGATTTCACTGGCTCCGTCCCTACCAGGGAAAGTGATAGAGGGACACCAGCAAGACACGGAAGAAAGCGAGACACCGGTGTGGGAACACCAGCATGGCACTGTCACCCCCCACGAACTTCTTGCCAGACATGTCTTTCATCTGGCCTCAGAAAGCAAACTGTAGATTGGGCAGAGTCTGGCGAGGCGAGACAAACCCACCCTTCCCTGACCCAGCTGCCCAGAGTGACCCACATTCTTTCTCCCTGTCTCATCTTCTCTCGTTGAATTTGAATCTGGAGCCAGCTGTTGAGGGGACTGGAGAGAGCGCAGACCCTTCCAAGAGGAAAACACCCGAAAACAGGAGTGGCAAACTAGGAATCAAATCTGTCCGCTCCCGCCCCAGCGGTTTTCATGAAGTGGTGTTGGGACTCAGCCGCTGCCATCACCTGCCTATGAGTTCCCTGTGTTGCTGTTGTTCTCCAGTGACAGCATCCAGCAGTTAGAGAGACAGAACCTCCTAAAAAACCCCGAGGTATTTATTGTCTTGGCCTTACAGGGAACTTTGTTCACCTCTGCCTAGGAGTTCCTTCTAATTAGACCCCCAGAACTATCCTAACGCCTGTTCATTGCAAAGCCAGGTCTTCCAGGTTTCCTTTGAGTCTGGGGGTTGCTCCATGTTTTCCCGCGACATTCCCTTTTTGCTTAAGCTGGAGTGGGTCCATTACTTTCGCTTACAACCAATGAAACCTAGTGTTTTAGCATTTATTTAATTTTTTTAACTTTCTAAATATTTTCCTAGAAATTTCACTGTAGCTGGGTGTGTAAATCCCACTTACTTTAGAGACTGGGGCAGAAGGATGTTAAGTTCAAAGCCTGAGCGGCCTCGGGAGACCTACCCAACACATACCTTCATCCAAAGAACAAAAGGAAAAGGTGCGCGTGTGTGCGGGGGTGGGGGGTGGGGGGTGGCTGGCAGAGGGACAGTACGGGCCTTTTCATGTTGGCTCCAGGTTCCTGGTGGGGATTCTCTTTACCCACATAAGGTCCCCAGGCAGGCTCAGAAACCAGTAAGGGCACAGCCTCTCGGACTGTGAATAGCCCTCTGGGTCTGTGGCAGGGCCTGCAAGGACTCGAGGAGGTAATTTCTGCTTGATGAACTTCTGGATATGGGTACATCTGGATATGGGTACATCTGGATATGGGTACATCTGGCCCTTAGGAGGGCGAAAGGTAACAGGCTGGCCCAATTTCCCCCAGTCTCAAGGACATATTTAGTTTATCCGTCTTGAGCTTTGTGGCTTCTAGGCATAACGTAGTTGTCAATATTTAGGACCTTTGACAGACTTAGAGAAACTTTGGCCACGAAGGCCGGGCCATTGTCAGACCACAGGGGGAGGGGCAACCCAAATTTATTGTAATATCTGAGCCTGAGTAACTCAGCAGTTTTAGACGTCCCCAGTTTGGTGTCTATCTGTCTTCTGATAATGGCAGGGAGTCCAGAGCCTCCTTATCTTGGTCAGTGTTGGGGTCCCAGTCATGTTAGACAGGAGGGAAAACCTGCTCTATCCAGGCTGCAGTCTCACCACTTCCCTGCCCAGCCTGTGGTGACTTTTCTATTTTTTGCAGAGGCTGGAGGGTTCTGAGTTTCCCGGTTATACAAACCATTAGTTGAAAAGGAGGCATGGACAAGGCAGTTCAAGCTTAGCACATATATTCCGCAGTGCTCACACTGTCCTTTAACACTGTTGGAACATTTAAAATATTTTAAATTGGCTGGAGGTGGAACTCAGTGGTAGGTCTTGTGTTTAGCGTGCCTGAGACTCTGAGTTCAACTCCCAACATCAAAAAAGAAGGAAAGAAATAGAGAGAGAGAGAGAGAGAGAGAGAGAGAGAGAAGAAGAAGAAGGAGGAGGAGGAAGGAAGGAAGGAAGGAAGGAAGGAAGGAAGGAAGGAAGGAAGGAAGAAGAAAAGGAAGGAAGGGGGCTAAGAGAACAGGTGGAGGTTTGGGGTTTCTCTGGGCAATCTGGCAGAGCCAAAAGGACTTGAGTCCCCAACAAATTTATTTAGAAAATAAATTACGGACTGGAGAAATGGCTCAGAGGTTAAGAGCACTGACTGCTCTTCCAGAGGTCCTGAGTTCAATTCCCAGCAACCACATGGTGGCTCAGGAGAGAAATCCTGTCTCAAGAAGCCATAAAAAAGAAAAAGAAAAAGAGGTCACAGGTCTTAGGTCAGAGTGGGAGGGCAGGGTTTTGCACCCGAGAAAGCCACTAGCCGATACAAGGAAACTGGTCAGGTGGGCAATCTCCCAGTCACCATTCCAGAGAGCCTGAACCTTCACTGGATCACCCACCTCCAAAGAGAGCCAATGGATTTCACAGTCAGTCTGAGTTTTTTTTTTTTTTTACAGGAGAAACAGACATCATATCCGTTCTTGCCCTTGGGCCTCTGTGGCCACCACCAGCCAATGATGGTAGTGTCACCATAGCAACAGTAGCTACTGCATCCATAGTTACTGCTGGACCTGCCTCTGGGGACCTCGCTGCAGCCTCCAGAAGTGTTAGGAGGTATCCACCAGAGAAGGCACAGGTTCAAGCCGATAGAAAGTCTTTATTAGCTGGCAGGCGACTGTACTGGGTGTCTGAGACCCTAGTCCAGTCCGGAGCTTTCTCAGGGTGAGCTGTTAATGCAAAAACCACATCCTGGGTTGACAGGCCTCCATTAGCAAGAATAGTTAGCCAAAAGCAGAACTACAGAAGCTAAAAAGCAAGGTTAGTCCAAGTTTAGGGACTTACTCAGATCTATGGACTTTGATGGATTAGGTCTTCATTCTCATTTTTTTGGCTGGTGATACTGCCTGTGTGCTGGGTTCCACGGCCTGAATGGTACCTCCATCATGGCTTCAGTTGTGCTAAGGTCTAGGGGCATGTTACCCTTCCTTCCTTCCTTCCCTTTCTTCTTTTTTGGTGCTGGGAAATGAACTCAGAACCTTAGGCATGCTGAACACAAGACCTACCACTGAGTTCTACCTCCAGCCGATTTAAAATATTTTAAATGTTCCAACAGTATTAAAGGACAGTGCAGAATATACGTTGGGTCAGGAACCCAGAGCTCTGGGTTCACTTCTTGGCTCTGGCATAGCAATATTTTGTACATGACCATGACTGCTGGGAGGCATACTGTTTGATAATGCGAACGGAATATGCTGATAATTACTGTGGAAGGAAGGGAAGTTCAGGTAATTTCCTTAACCCTGGCCAAGAAGCAGAGCCTGGCTGGGGCCAGTGATTTCAGAAATGAAGCCAGTGCTGAGGCTTGTGTGAAGGAAGGAGATAGATCCTCTGGATTTGCAGAGCCTGGAGGATAGCTTCAGTGATGAAAAACATCTATCTGGATTAGGCAGCCTCCAATAAGTAGGCGGATTATCTGGCTTCCTCGGTTCAGAACTGACTGAACTTGTTAGACAACTTCATAGCGTTCGGGAAGGCGGAAGGAGGCGAGCGCCGCTTAAATCTAGTGCAAATAAGGTACATGCTGAGCTGGCAGCAGGCAGGACTGGAGTGGAGGGGAAGAAATGATTGCTGACTTCAGATGCAGCACGACAGCACCGTGGCCCACGATTGTGTCGATGAACCTGAGATTGTCACCAATGTTTTCAAATCATATTACTTCGTTGTAGCTACCATAAAACATTTACGTTTATCACTACTTTGAGATTATGGTAGAAACTTGACTTACTGCTGTAGAGCTTGTGGTTTTGTTTGTTTTTTGGTTTTTTGAGACAAGGTTTCTCTATGTAGCCCTGGCCGTCCTGGAATTCACCCTGTAGACCAGACTGGCTTTGAACTCAGAGAGGGATATCTGCCTAGAGGCTTGCGCCACCACTGCTCGGCTAGAGCTTGTTTCTTAATGCATCAAGTACATGCATTATTACTGTACTACATAGCTGGTTTCTTGTTTTGTTTTGTTTTGTTTGAGATAGACTCTCACTGTGTACCCCTGACTGGCCTGGAACTCACTGTAGACCATGCTGGCCTTGAACTTCTAGAACTCCACCTGCTTCTGCCTCCCAATTGCTGGGTCAAACTCTTGTGCCACCGTGTCTAGACCTAGGTTTATTATTTTTAAAACTTATTTGCATTTACTGTGCATGTGTGTTCGTGCTGTGTGTGTGTGTGTGTGTGTGTGTGTGTGTGTATGTGTGCAAATGCACAAGCACATATGAAGAGGTCAGCGGACTTACAGGAGTCACTTCCAACTGTGGGGTCCTGGGAATTGAACTCAGGCTTGGTGGCAAGTGCCCTCACCCACTGAGTTAGCTTGCCAGCCCTGGTTTTTGAGGTTCTTCTTTTTATTGCATTTTATTTATTTATCCATGTTTTTCAAGACAAGGTTTCTCTCTGTAACAGTCCGAGCTGTCCTAGAACTTGCTTTGTAGACCAGGTTGGCCCTGAACTCACAGAGATCCCCTTGCCTCTGCCTCCAAGTGCTGGGACTAAAGGCATGCGCCACTGCTGCCCTATTTAAACATTTATTTACTTAGTGTGTGGTGTGCGGGTGTACATGCATGCCACAGTGCATATGTGGAGGTCAGTGGACAATTTGTAGGAGTTAGTTCTCTCTTTCTAGCTAGAGCATCCTGCAGCTCAAATTCAGGTCATTTGCTTGGTGGAAGGCACCTTTACCTTCTGAGCCAGCTTGCCAACCCCATGGCTTTATTTTTGTAATTGTATTCCAATGTAATTTATTTTCTTTCTTTTTTTTTTTTTAAAGAATTTTTTTCAAAGATTTATTTATTTATTAAGCACAGAGTGTCATGTCATGTCTTCTGCAGGCCAGAAGAGGGCACCAGATATCATTTCAGGTGGTTGTGAGCCACCATGTGGTTGCTGGGAATTGAACTCAGGACCTCTGGAAGAGCAGTCAGTGCTCTTAACCTCTGAGCCATTTCTCCAGTCCGTAATTTATTTTCTAATCTCATCTATTTTATGCATTCCGACAAGGGCCCTAGGGGCACCAAGAGACAACCAAGGGGTTGATCCTTGGAGCTCTGCCCTAGAAACTGTCAAGTGGAATAGCCCAATGCCTTTGCACGACCATGCTCCTTTATAGATGTCATTGAGCAAGGTGGACAATGTTCCAAGTACACTGTGACAAAGGAGTCCTTCAGCATGGCTGTACCTGGTGGTGGTGGGGATCTGATCTAGTTTTTTTGTTTGTGATGAGAAGAGGAAAAATGAAAGAATCTGGATTAACTTTTACATTTTCCTCACATCAGCCTTTTTGTGTTTCTGCAGTGCTGGGGTGGGACCTGGGCCTGGAGCAGGCTGGGAAGTATGCTGCGTCCCCACCCTCCCCTACTGTTTCTGTCCTCATTTTCAAAAGTATGTATGATCTCTTTCTTACTTAGATAATATAAGTGAGGAAACCCAAACAGCACATACAACAGAATCCCATTCCTGGGTTTTGTTTAGTTTTTTTTTGTTTGTTTGTTTGGTTGGTTTTGGTTTTGGTTTTTCAAGACAGGGTTTCTCTGTGTAGTCCTGGCTGTCCTGGAACTTGTTCTGTACACCAAGCTGGCTTCAAAGTCACAGATCAGCCTGCCTCTGCATGTACTACCTTGCCCGGCTCACATTTCTGTTTTAAACACACACGCACGCACGCACGCATGCACATACCTTGGCATACCTGTGGAGGTCAGAGGACAATTTGTTGGGGTTGGTTCTTCCCCTCCACCGTGTGGATGCTTGGGATTGAACTCAGTTCATCAGATTTGTAGCAAGGGCCTTTATCCATTGAGCGCTATTGTAAAGTAGTACTATGGTCCCTTCATTTATCCAGCCGGTAGGTATTTATTCGATGTCTGATGTGTGCTAGGTATGTGCAGGGGATGGAAAAGGATCCAGGAAAACGTCAAAGTGGCCATTCTCATAGAAGGAAACAAGGATGAAATAAGTAAATTCTTTTCAACTAATCCAGGGAATGTGCTGGAGAGCTACATTACATTGGGAAGGGATGGATCAGAGGTCTCTACAGAAGAGATGCCGGAGTGGAGCCTGAAGGACAAGGAGGTTCTGTGTCTGGGCAGAGGTGACAGCGAGTAGGAGGTAATGTGATTTGGCAAATAAAAACAGAAGGCGTGGTGATAGTTCAAGTACACCTTCACCTGAGCCACGGGAAATGTTTTAGTGTATCTAAAATGAGATACATTTAAACATTTTTTTTTTTTTGTGGTTTAGCTGACATTTGAGTTTAGTGGTGTGTTCTGTATGTCAATGGGACCCTGCCTGAAGGAGGACTAAACCGGGGGACAGAGCTGAAGTGATGCATGGAGAACAGTGCACCCCAGAAGGTTAGAGGACAGAGATGCCCTGGGGACAGCAGAGACGTGGCCGGATCCGGATCTTGGGGCACATAGAAGAAAGTTTCCAAAACCCAAATTACCAACAAAGGTTGTTCTGAGAGCTGCTGTTCCTTCAGTTCAGTGAGGTCATCAGCTTTACCTTCCTGCAACCCTATGGCTTCTGGGAAAGGGTTCTTGGAAGATGAACAATTGTCTGGGCTGCTGTGCCTGGGTGGTGCCTGGGGAGTCCTCAGGCCACTGGTTGACTTGCCTGAACATAGCGTGCGGTATACATTGTTTGGTCTGAGCTCTTAAGTGTTCTTTCCCTGTTTGTTTGTTTAATTCCTGGGCCTTTGTATGTGGTCCCCTATAAATCTCCCTTTTCTCAAGGGCTATGTTTGACAACTTCATTTCCCCCCAACTGGACACATTTCCCCTGCTAAGGGTCAGAAAGACTAATTACCCTAAACGGAGTATCAGAGACACCCTTAGGCTCACACACTGGGATTGTCTAATTCTGGACTTATTAATAGAAGAATCTGATGAGATCATATCTGCAGAGGCGATGACGTCCCCAAAGCCCAGCCCTGTGCCTTTTGGAAAATAAACTCCTGACCCCTTCAGCAATGGCCGTGTAGGACCTCGCAGTAGAAGACCCTGTGAAAGATATTCTGAATTTCCACAAGAAACTTTTTTTTGGGGTGGCGGGGGTTCGAGACAGTGTTTCTCCATGTAGTTTTGGTGCCTGTCCTGGATTGCGCTCTGTAGACCAGGCTGGCCTTGAACTCACAGAGATTTGCCTGACTCTGCCTCTTGAGTGCTGGGATTAAAGGTGTGCGCCACCACCGCCGGGCTCCACAAGAAACTTGAAGTGGTGATGCATGCCTGAAATCCCTCCCTGCACTTGGGAGGCAGAGTCAGGAGGATCACCTCAAGTTCCAGGCCAGCCTGATTGGTTTTCCCAGTTCTAGGTCAACCAGGACTACATAGTGAGACCCTATCTCAAAAATCCCCCAGATGAGCTGGGCATGATGGCCTGTGCCTTTAGTTCCAGCAGTTGGGAGGCAGAGGCAGGTGGATCTCTGAGTTCCAGGCGAGCCTGGTCTACATAGGAAGTTCCATGCCAGCCAGGACTATGTAGTGAGACCCTGTCTCAAAAACAACAAACAGGCAGAAACACCCCCGCCAAAATTTTCGTAGGAGAAAATGGAGGCTGTGAGGCTCATGATTAAGGACCTCAAACTGATAATGGTGCTGGGACACTAGTTCAGAGCTGACTCCCTGCTCAGTGCTCCTTCTGGCCACATTGAACTTGGCGTGGAGAGGGGTAGGGATAGCGTGGAGGAGTGGGCATGGTCACATGGTCAGCATGGAACATCAGCTGACACTTGTAAGATGCTTTAACACTTCCCTGCGGGACTTCATTCTGGTAGGCGGGGCCTCATTCTGGTAGGCATAATTTCCATTTTACAGGCGGACAACCTGGGACTCAGAGGGTTTAAGTGACTTGTCCAAGGTCACAGTAGCATTAAATGGAGGACGAGGAGTCAAATCCAGATCTTTGGGCTCCAGATCTCTGTGAGTTCCAGGTCAATGTGATCTATGTGGAGAGTTTCATGCCAGCCAGAGCTCCATAGTGAGAACTTGTCTCAAAAACCTGGAGAAGTTAGACAAAGAGGAGCAGAGGTTTGGTCAAGGATAGACAGGGGTTTGAAGAGTGGTGTTTGAAGTCCGGGGGAGGACCAGCCTGTGCTTTGTTGAACTCATCATCTCTCCATCTATCATCTCCTCTTGCCTCACACCAAGCTTATCAGTGGGGTATCAGCCCCTCCACTTTATAGAGGACAGACTGAGGCTTGAGGAGACTTCCGACTGGTACAGAACAGGCTTGGGACTTGACTCTAGATATGTTTGAGTTGAGAACCTCAGCATGCTGTCTCCACTCCCACCCTGTTTCTTGTGGCAAATTGCCCCCAGAGGCTTTATCTAGGGCCTGGGGGTGTGGCTCAGCTGGTGGAGTGTGTACCTAGCAGGTAGCCTCCCGATTTGATCTTCAACACCACATAAACCGGGTGTGATGATGCACAACTGTAATTCCAGAACTCCACAGGCAGAGGCAGAAAGATCAGTAGTTCAAAGTTCATCCTTAACTACATAGCAAGTTCCAGGCCAGACTGGGCTACAGGAAACCCTTTGCCACAGTCCCTCTTCCCTCTGTGGGCTGTAGATTTGCTTTGGCGCCTGAACTGGAGCTCTTCCTATGTCTGTGGTCAAGTACCAGCCTTGGATCTGCAGACCTCTGGCCACTGTTTCTCTGTCTGCCCCGGAGCCTCCTTTCCCGAGAGCCCTGTCCCCACCCTCTCCCAAAGACCACCAGCGCTAGGCAGGAAGCCGAACTGAGCTGCCTCGTGTTCATGCAAGAACGTGTCCTGTCTCCCCCTTTCCTCCCCCCCACTAATTTTTGTTTCCAAAATACTCATGATGTGTTTTCCCCAACCAAGGGTCTCTGAAGAGCTAGTACAGAAATCCCTCCCAATGCTCTTTTCCCTCCTCTAGACAACCTCCTAGCTCTTCTGTTAACCCAGCCCTTTATTCAGCACCAGCACATAGTAGGTTTGCGCAAGTCTTTCTGCTCTGAACCAACAAAAGAGGTGGGGGAAAAGCCGGGATCATTTTGAAAGGCTATCATCGCTAATGTTTCTCTTGTTTAGACATCTTTTGTAGCTAATGGATCTCTCCAGGCTCGGCGTCTGGGACATTCCTCAGAAGCCTCCCATTAGAGGAGTCACTGGCTAACCTTCTCATCCTTTGTGGGAAGGCTGAGAGTCAGTCACCGTGTGCCAGTAACCCGGGGTTCCCACGTGGTGAGTGGAGCACGCTGCCCAACAGCCAGCCACAGTGTGCCCACTCCTCACTCTTAGCAAGGGCCGTTGATCACTGGGAAGCAAGTGAAAACAGAAGTCCAAGAGAAAACAAAATATAGTCAGGAAGTGCAACTAATGTTTATTCGCAGCGGTCAACTGCCGGCATTGGGGAATGTGGATGAAGGTACAGGGGGATTCTTTCTACTTTTTCTTTTCATTTTGTAGTACTAGGGATTGAACTCAGCCCCTCACATATGTAGGCAACAGTTCTACCACTGACCTACATCTCCAGCCCTCATTCTACTGTTTTTGAGTACTTTCCATTCATCTAAAAATATCTCAACGTGAAATGTTACACAGATAAAGAATACATTTGGCAGTGAGGTGCATAAGAACCCAAGACACAGCGTGTTGCAGAGAAAGACAGAGTGGAGTGGTTTAGATGAGGGTTGGAATCCTTGTCCACTTCACACTTTGGACAGGTTATTCAGCCTCTTTCAGGTCTGGTGTCTCCATCTAATGGGGATGCAGATGAAAGCTGGATGGGAGGATGCAAACACAGCGCTGGACGAGGCCTGGTACTAGCAACAACCCAGGGGATGGTGGTGGGGGCAAAATGAGGCATAGTTCTCCCCTGTCCAAGCCCTATGACTTCTCAGTCTCTGCTACCCCAGGTCTCAATGCCCACACCACAGACTCCCTGGTGTTTGCTCAGCCACCACATGAGGAACAGGCCAGAGCATCCACCCTTAGATTATTTCCTGAGGGTTCTAATGCCTTATTTGCTTTTTTTTCTTTCTTTCTTTAAGATAGGCCCTCAGGGCTGGAGAGATGGCTCAGTGGTTAAGAGCACTGACTGCTCTTCCAAAGAACCCGGGTTCAATTCCCAGCACCTGTGTGGCAACTAACAACTGCCTGTAACTCCAGTTCCAGGAGACCCAACACCCATGGCTAAACACCAATACACCTAAAATTTAAAAAGAAAAAGACAGGCCCTCAGGCTGGTCTTGCTCTAAGAACCTTCTGTCTCAGCCTGTAGAGTGCTGGGATCACAGGTATGCGCCACCATGTCTGGCTCAACTGCTTGTCTAAAGGACCAGCAGGAACAGTGCTTATGAATGCTTGTTTTGTAAGGTTGGGGACACAGGCCCCTTTTCATAGTGCATTCATTCATTCATTTATTCATGTAGCATGTCTCAGTTGAGTGAGGAAGTTGGGAATCATGGGCTGGGCCCTGTATTAGCATGTGGAATGCGGAACAGAAGTGACCTGTCCTTGCCCCCTTGGGTACTCACACCCTAAGAACTAGCCTTTCCGTGCGGTTTCCTCTGGCTCTCCACCTCTGCTTCAATACCCAGGCTTACTCAGTCATCCAGACACAAAAGCCTTTTGCTACAGGATACAGACAGCTCAGGCTCACACCGTCACACATACACAGCACATTGCAGTACTATAGCCTATGGATGATCATTCTTCAGTTTTGGGATAAACTTGGCCTTGGGAAGTACTTAGGGCAGCAGTGGCACAAAGCCACTTATCTGCAAACTCTTTCCACCCCAGTGTCCCCCATTCCATGTCCACTATATGTATATTTTATCTATACCCAAGTCTATACCCAAGACTGTCTTCTGTCTGCACACTGAATGGGGATCAGTCTCGGAGTACTAGAGACTCTGGGTTCAATCCTCAGCCCTGCAAAACAAACTCTGAAACCTCTTTGCTAAGCAGTTTTCCTCTTTCTGTCCAGTATCCCCTCTTCCCAAACTTGCAGTCTGCCTCACCCTCTCCAGTGAGGACTGGCTTCTCATCCTACCTACCAAGAGTCCATAATTCCAAGCATCAACACAAGTTAAGACAGCTGCCCATCCTCTCGACATGCAGTTTTCCTGCTCATGTTTGCCTCTGGTACTGAGCAGCCTGTGCTTGCTAGGCAAGTAAGTGCTCTCCCACTGGATGAAATCCCCAACCCCTATTCATCCGCTTTACAGGAAAGCTGGAGGGACAGTCCAAAACACAGTGCAAATTAGATGAACCTCACCTTCCTTTCTATTTTCACAAACTTGTGAGAAGTATTTAGCGTGGGTCTTCTCAGTGAAAACCATCACTTTTCCCTTTAGAACATTATTTCAGTAGTACTGCTTATGCTTTATAATCTATAGAGATATAATCTGGAAAAATCTAGATTCTTCACAGATAAGGCCTACTATCTACAAAAAATTATTAACCACATTTTAAAGGAGGGTTCCAGGTGCATTCTGCACAATCTCAAAGGCTGTGTGTTTGATTAAGGAAGGAAAGGATGTATAGCAGTTATCTTGTGCATTTACATTATGAAAAAGTACATTTTTGTAACACGAAAAGTAAGTTTTTGTAAAGGTGAAGAGCTCAGGCTCTAGACGCAGTCTGGGTCTTGTTTTCCTTTCCACTAAGAACTTGCTGAGAGGTGATACAAAAATGAGAAGAGATAAAGAAGGTAAATTGGTGACCCCAGACCCTCCAGAGGTGAGAACAGACACCGCTGGCTACATAAGCTGGAATCTGTTGTTAGTAACTGAACACCGATTTTTATCTGCACATAGGGACTTCCCCTGCAGCGAGGTGCAGCCATGTGATGAGGCTAGTGAGTCTGGAACGGAAGGACTGTATGGGATTTCCAAATCTCTCCGGATGGAGGTGACATTTGTCAGAGTATTTCTGCCTGTTAACGGTCTGGACCGTATGGCTGATGGCTTGTGTCTCAACTTCTTTTTAGGAGAATGAGGAGGAGGGACACAGCCTGGGATTGGCATTGCAAAGAGCTGAAGAGTTTGGGTCCTGGGGACTGGAGAGATGGCTCAGTGGTTAAGAACACAGACTGCTCTTGCCGAGGACTGGAAACTGACTCCCAGCACCCACTTCCTGTAACCCTGGTTCCAGGGAATCTGACGTCCTATCTGGCTTCATATGTACTCCTTTATACAAATTTTATAATTAAAAAAATAGTTTTGGTTCCTCAATAGGCAGAGAGCTACTACTCTAGCCCTGGACTTTCTGAAGACTGCTTTTTATAACTATCAGTGACTTCTTATATTTAAGCCATTACTTTTCAGATCTTATTTTCTCAAAGTGAAACTAATCATAATGGTAAACATCATTGTGTCATTGGCCTACAATCCTGCTCTTTCTCTTAGATCCCTCTTTAGGCCCACCTGGCATCAGTGGTGCAAGAGTCTGGTCTGGTCCTGGTTTTGTCGCCGACTCATTCACACCTTTGATGGTGGGGGAACTCATATTCCCCGGCCCATAACATGCCTGGCCACCCCTTTGCTTTTGTTTCCCTGAGTCTCTGAGTCCCTGATTCCTGGAATTCTCTCAGTGAGTGGGTGGGACTGTGCCACCTTGATAGTGGAGAGTGTGGATTAGGCAGAAGGAAGGAGACGTGATCCAAGTGTGTGTAAACCTAAGCAAAAGGGGGAAGCAGAGGAACACGCCTGGGACTAAGAGGGGAAGAGCCTAAGGGGTCTGTTGGGGGTTCGGAAGACCAGCTTGAATGAGGGGGTGGAGGAACCTCGTTATGGAGGGTCTCCGAAGCTTTGGAGAAGAGTCTGGACTTGATCTTGGAGGGAAAAGAAAGCCGCTCCATTTCTGAGTAAGGCAGGGACAGGCAGCAGGCAGTGTATCCAAAAAGAGTTAATCTGGCCACAGTGTGCAAAACAGACTGGAGGCAGGAAGAGCCTGGAGACAGAGAGAGCAACATAAATCTTCTAGCCAGTCATCAGATAGCCAAACATTGTCAACCGAGTTTGAAAGAAGCCGTATGAAGCTGCTGAACAAAAGTGTAGCGATTTCAGCCAACCCATAGATGAGTAGTCTTTCCCCAGAAAGACATGTCCATCCCCAGAATTTCTCACACAGAGCAAGCCACAAATAGCGAAAATCGGTTCAGTCCTTTTGGAAAAGAATTTGGCATGATGGATCATGAACCTTAAGCATGGTCACACCCTTTGACCTAGTAATTCCACTTCTGGGAATGCTAGGGAAATAATCCAAACTAGAGAGGAAGAAACGACAGGGAGATTTTAATCACGACACATCCTATAACAGCAAGTATTAGAGACCATCAGTGGCCAGTGCTGGGAGGGGCGTGGGGCGGATAAGCAGACTGTCAACTATGGCATGGCCATGAACTCCAAGGCAGAGGATGACCAAGCCAACAACATGAGAAATACATACAATAGAATTTGAGGAAAATAGGATGTAAATTGCATATGGTGGGTTAACATACAACTCAAGTACAAACAGCTCAAGCAGCAGAGAAAACAAGGCTTCAAAGTCATTGTTGTCAATCATTCTCCTTTCATTTCAATGGTGGAAGGAAGTATAGATTTTTGCTTGTTTTGCCATTAAATGTTTTTCTCCAGTGGTTTTACTAATACATACTCTTTTGTGGGTTGCTGGGGGGTCAAACTCAAAGCCTCGTGCATGCTACATGCACTCTTATCACTGAGCTGTACTCCCAACACCCACTTATATATCTAACTACAGTGAGTGCCCAGGAGAATTGCTGCTTTCCACAACTTTCTCCATTGCTTTGCTTTTGTAAGAATGTACTGAACGTGAGGCCTGGCAAGATGGCTCAGCAGGTAAAGGTGCTTGCCTCCCAGACCAGTGACCTCAGATCCATCCCTGGGACCCAATTGGTAGAAGGAGAGAACCGACTCATGCAGATTGTCCTCTGACCTCCACGTGTACACCATGGCATACTTCTCACCAAATAAATAAACAAATGGAATGTAAAAATGTTTAAAATGAAATAATGCGCGCGCATGCGCACACACACACACACACACACACACACACACACACACACACGGTTTGTAGGGCAGAGGTGTGGCTGGTCATCCATGCCGAGCTGAATGACCAGGGGGAGATGATCTGTGAAGCAGGGCATAAGGCCCTTTTGCGCAGTTTTTGAGGAGATCAAGTGAGAGCATGTGTGAACTCTCTTAGCACAGCGCTCTGTGTTTAGGACCGTGCAGTAAACTGGCCGTAAATTTCTCTAGCTATCACTCTCTCATTCCTTTTTCCTGCCTCTTCAAGCTAAAGAGCCGCGAGTTTACAAGACTGACTGTCTAAGAAAGAGACAGAAACCCCAGGCAGTTTCTCAGCCTCTTGGTGAGTTTACGATGTAACCACTCATCAATTTCCCTGCTCTCATTTGAGCGGGAAGTTCCTACTCTTTGAAAACCTGCCCAGATCACACTCTTGATACAAATGAACCGACTATAGAGAACAAAGTTTATTTTTGGAAGAAAGTTTTATGCTTTGCATACTCAGTTGGCATATATTTCAGAATTGTTTAATGTTTTAGATGCTGAGGTCGACACATAAAGTGGACTCAACTTAAATCACTCTGTTACGCGTCCCTTGACCCTGGTTTTTATGCAAGTCCCGGTTTACAGCTCTGCTCAAAGCTGCACAGGTCCCTGGGAAGGATGCACTGGGAATCTAAAGGGTCATTGAGATTAGGAAAAAGACAGGGAGAATAAGATAAAGAAAGTTGTGGACCACCTAGGGTAAAGCCAATTAATGCCAAGAATGATTTTGGGGGCCGCTAAATGGCACCACAAATTTCCCCAACATCCTGCTTAATAAAACGTTCACACTCAGCCGGATTTTCCAAGTTTCTCAAGGACTACTTAAGTGGGAACCATTCAAAACCTTATTAAAGTCCAGGGAGATGATGTTTATTGGCTCTGTGTGGTCCCATAAGGCTGCTGACTGTCAGCGGATACCAGACATTGCCTGTGGTTCCCAGCACGCTGCAGAATGGTCCTCTGAGAGGCAAGGAGAATGCATGCCCGTCTTCCCCATCTCGGGTTCTGTTTTACACCAAGGACGTTACCACTCTGCAAACAGAAACACCGTATGTGTGTGACCTGAAACTCATGGATCCTGCCCTTCTCCAAGTCAGATTTACTGTTGTTGTGGCAACGGTAAGCCACTTTGGGGAGGGGGACACTTCACCTCCGTTTAGAAGGAATGACTCATTTTAAGTGCTGGAGGCAGAGGAGATGGTTTATTAGCATTCTGGGAACCGGCAGACTCCCCTGGTATATGCTTCTTGGCTGTAGGTTGTTGGAACTTGTTGGACCAGGATTAGTTCTGAGTTGCATCTCCCTGGCTGTACTTGTGTGGAGAGGGGTGCGAACTGTATCTCCCATCTGTAGGTGCTTCCTGCTGCTCTGTGCTGTCTGAGCATTTTCCCCAGGCGTGACCTCATCTGACCCTTCATTTTCAGACAGAGAAACTTAGATGTAGAGGTTTCTTGCTCTTTGTTGGTAGACAGAGGGACTGGTCCCTTGTGCCCAGTTGCAATAACTATATATTTAATAAAGGAAGGGACTGAGGAATGACTAAAAGCTCATTTCTCAAATGTGTAATTTATCCAAATCAATGTTGATGGGAATTATTGCTCTAATTAATAATCAAATTCTCTGCTTGAGGTATAAGCACTTGCCTAACATGCACAAGGCCTTTCCGTCTCGTGGTGAGTGGTCGTGTGCACAGAGCACGCATTTGCACACATATACTTTGGACACAGATGGAAGAGAAAATACAAAATAGTAATAGTGATTATAAGCAGTAAAATGAAAGAATTTTTCTTTAAAGTATTGGTTATATTCATTATATTTTCTATGATATATCCTTATTCATTTGCGCATTTGTTAATTTATTTTTGTGCTAAGGTGTTATGTAACCCAGACTGACTTGAACTTGCTGTATGTGGAAGGTGACTGTGAGGTGCTGATCCACTTGCCTCCACCTCCCGAGTGCTGTACCTCCGTGCTGACTGTATCCAGGCGAGGTCTAACCCAGGACTTACTGTGTGGTAGGTAAGCACTAGACAGAGCCACTCGGCCACATCCTACCTGGGATGTATCTGTTTTAAGAAAAGTGTAACATGTGTAACACATCTCCATGTGTATAAGCCGGAGTTTCTAAGATACCTTCACCTATTTGTTAGTGGATTTAAGTCTTAAATCACGGGAAAAACTCTGAGTATTTTTTTAAATCTCCATGTAACAAAGAAATTGTTTCCCTAATGCCATACAATATAGTTTATATGAAGTGGGCTTCCTTCCAGACCCAGATCTCCCAACTGCTTAGATATTTCTTCTTTCTCTGCCTCTGTCTGTCTGTCTGAGTCAGTCCTCTGTCGTCCCATAGCCACATATTCCCCATCGTGTCCTCACTTCCCCTCTCCTGCAGTTCCTTCTGTGTGACCTCTGCCTGGGAACGGCAAGAGAGGGAGATTATACATGAGGAAACCCAACAGCCCGACTACTAGGGTCACAGGCTTCACACTGCTGAGACTGCCCCTGTGGTCCCCAAGGGGCTGTGCATCTGCCCCATAGGCAAGATGGCTTGTCCCTTCCTTCCCCCTAGCCAGGGTCTCACTGCATAGCCCCGTCCTTCTGCCTCAGCCTCCCGAAGAGCTGGGGTTGCAGACAGGCACCACTATGCCAGTTGTACATGTTTCCCTCGACATCGAACCTCTGGAGACAGAAGCACTGGCTGCTGCTCCCAGGGAAAGGCCAGGATGACAGGCTGAAGGAGGCAGGTGTCTCTTGAAAAGTGAATGATGCTAAACACATCTACTGTTGGATGTCAAGGGCAGTCCCTTTAGAATGGGTGACACAGGTCCTGTGCTATGCTCCTCAGAGGACATGACCCTGCCCTGCCCAAGGATTAAAAAGAGCTCTCCCGGGTATTGTTGGATTTCTTTCCTTTCCACAAGGAAGAACAACCTCTGGGCCACAAGACTGTAGAACATCTGAGTCAGAAGAGGAGAAGGGTGCTGTGGGAAAGACAGGCCTGGTGTGTATGCAGACTCATATATGTACATTTGGGACCTGGACCTGCCAGAGACTTCTCTGAGCCCAATTCCTTATTTCTAAAACAGTAACATGCCTAATGCTTTCGTGATACCTAGCTTGCAAATTGCTGTAAAGTTTACACTGATTTTTCTCAACTAAATGCTCATTGAGTTTGTTTTCAGGCCTATTCTGTGCAGCAGACAGAAGAGGTTCTAGGCCTGGTGTTGGGGAGGAAGGCAGTGTCACAGACAATAACACACGAGAAGAAAGAGAAAGCCACATGCCCTGGACAGAGGGCAGGGAGGGCTGTGTTAAAGAAAGACTTCAGAGAGATCCCTCTGGAGAGTTAGACCAAGAGGAAGTGAGAGGAACTTGGTGCCATCTGCAGGACAGCAAATTCAACAGGAGAAGTGTTCAGTGTGAAGAGACACGCGTCCCTGGCCTGTCCCCTTTGGATACCACGTGAAAACAGTTAGACCATCCTAGATGGCCATCCTTTGTGGGCTTCTTGACTCTCTAGACAGTTACAGAAAGGCAAGAGTGACAGCCGACATTCCGAGAGACCCTGGGATCCCACTCATGACAGCCAGCTCAGGAGCAGCCAGAAAGACGTTAGAGCCCTCTTCACACATCCGCCAGAGCAAGGAGCTCCTGTCCTGCACGGCCTATTTCCAGGCAGCTGCTTGCCTGCTCCTGGGCTTCCAGCAACAGACATGCTTCCCACTGTGCAGGGGCCCCAGGGGTGAGCAGTGAGCCACACAGCCTTGGGAGTTCTTGGCTGGAATCCTGGGTCTCTGCCTGTGCTCTTTCGATGGTAATTCATGCATGTTTCTCAGTTTTCAGGTTTCTGGTTTTGTCTGTAGACAGAAGTTTTCAAAGTGAATTATCAGGACGGTTGTAAGAATGAACAGGGCCCAGAATATAGTATCTGCAAAAATTTAAGCTATAGACTTTGAGCTGGGCATGGTGGTACATGCCTTTAATCCCAGCACTTGGGGAACTGAGGCAGGAGGATTGCTGTTCAAGGCTAGTCTGCACTATATAGTGAATTGTAGTCTAGGCTGAGCTGTACAATGAGATCCAGTCTCAGAACAAACAGACAAAACAAAAATGAAATTACATGCTGTGTGTGTGTGTGTGTGTGTGTGTGTGTGTGTGTGTGTGTGTGTTGCCATTGCCTACATTCCAGATGCCTGGAGGTAGTATGTGCTTAATACATTTTGTGTGGCGAACCTCTAGAAAATGGTCCAGAGAGCCTTTCATACTTAGAGGTACTGCTAAAACAAGGATATTCTTACCTGGAACATGCCTTGGAGGGCTAGAGCTGTCTGTCTCGGATCGCCTGTGAGACAAGCTAAATCCCTGATCTAACTCTTTGCTCCGAAGCTGTTTTAATGCCTTGTTCTCTGATGGAAGCCGTGTCAAGCCATTAACTTGATATGAACAGGTTGCCTCAAGCTAAGAAGCTTCGCATCCAGCTTGGCCGCCTTCCAGCTCCTGGGAACAGGGTCTCTACAGCCCTGTGCGGCCTTTGGCTCATTGAGCCTCTACTTAGGGCTTGGTTCTGGAAAGCCTTCTAAGAGCAAGCTGGTAGAAAGGAAAGTAAGAGCCCAGTCTTCAGCCAGGTGTCAGCACGGACTGAGTGGCTGAGGAAAAGCTGTGAAAGCAGCTACTCAGAGCCCAAGAGAAGGAGGTCTCAAGAGAAAAGAGAAGAAGGCGTCCGGCCGAAGAGCATGGTGGTTGTGGGGCCATTTGAGGATCCTAACAGCCAGCTTATGGCTGGAACGGGTTGGTGAGGGGAGTCGCAGGAGTCGGCAGACATCGACGGTGATGGGCAAGGACGAAGAAGGCTTCCCCCTTTAGTCTCCTCTTTGCTTGCCCTGATTCCAAGCGCCACCAGCATTTTATCTGCTTTCCTGAGACTGGACCCCAGCATGTAGCAAAACTGTCACTATAGGTCTGCAGGATTGATTGTTCAGCTGGGAAAGGCAAGCCTGAGGACCTGAGTTGGATCTCCAGGACCCACATGGTGGAAAGAGAGAGCCAACTCCAGCAAGTTGTCCTCTGACCTCCATGTGTACATGGTGGCACATGCGCTCCCAACACATATGAATAAATAAATAAATGAAATGAAATAAAAACATGAACTGTCACCTTAGAACTTGCTCTTATAGTCTCTCTGTATTTTGTATCATGGGGCAATGCAAATCCTATATATCCAGAAGCTACCATCATCCTGGCTTTCTTTGAGTTGGTAGCTGAAGTGTGTGTGTGGGGGGTCCTGTCTTCCAAAAGGTGGGGAGCTGGCAGGAAATCAGAGCTAATGTCTACATGCCTACTTTCGTTTCATGGGCACTTGGTCCAGATAGACCAGACTCAGCTGAGGGACCCTGAACAAGATGAGTTTTGAATTTTGGTGAAACATTCCCCTGAGCTCAGGGTGTAGCTGGAGTGAGCTGCAGATCAAGGCAGGGCAGCACTGTCTGGAACCCTGAGGTCTTGGTTAGCCCTTCCCCAGTGAGAGTGAAAATCAGGGCCCTCATCTAAGGTCCAAGCTGCTGGCTGACAGCCTATGGCTATGTGCCTGCAGGCAAAGGCCTTACCTGTCTTAGTATCCAGTGTCTCATCCAGAAAACGGTGATAATCACTTCTTAGCTCTCAGGAGACTCTCACTGAGCAGCATTAAACTTCAGAATAATATAACATATAACAACTAGCTGTACTCTTGCTGGCAGATGGGGTTAACACAGTCCCACGTCCGTCTGTCCCAGTGTTGCAAAGTTCTTCCACTCAGAACCTCAGAGATCCCCTGCAATCCTCTTTGCCTTTGGCCATTTCCCAGTTCAGCCCTGAACAGCCTCTCCTCAAACACCGCTCCCCTCAGAGCGGAGGCCCCTCTGAAGGAACACTGCATCCTGGGTACCCTGCCCTGATCTCCTGTCTCTGCTCCTCTCCACACTTCTGTTTACTCCTGGAGTCGCCCCCACCCCCACCCGCTACCCCCACCCCCAGATGAGCATCACCGTCTCTTCCCTTTAGTCTCTTATATTTCTTATCCCTCCTTCCTTTTGGAAGCCCCTCTGACTACCCTACCCCGAGATCGCTGGTGTTGTAGGGGCTCTGCTTGTGCTGTGTGGTCTTGCTTTGATATACAGGTATCTTTCTAAACATTCTTTAAGCTGTGTGGCATTGTCCTCCTGTACTTAGTAAGATGGGTTGTACAGAGGAGGTGCTCAGGGCACACGTGTGGTTGAGTGGGAGCCCCTCATTGTCTACCTGCATAGGTTGAGCAGCAGGAGTTCCCAGAGTGTACGCTGCCCTCTAACAACGGTGCCGAAGACAAGATGGGTCCCTCCCGGATTCTGGGCAAAACTTTCATCTTGTACATGCTGGGGGCACTGCACTCCTGACTCACAGCCTCCCTGTTCAGGTATAATCTTGCCCTCCAGTTTGTCAGGGTCCTGGCAGGCTCACACACACACACACACACACACACA
>CABHPP010148083.1:0-42802 GCA_902168425.1 Peromyscus attwateri | reverse complement strand
AAACACACCCAGTACTAAGATCTTGGCTTCTAATATCATACACATGCACACACACACAACGCGCACGCGCGCGCACACACACACACACACACACACACACACACACACACACTCTTTGGAAGAGATAACCGATTGATGATTTAGAGGTAGGACTGGGGAGATGGCTCGGTGGTTAAGATCACTGGCTATTTTTCCAGAGGACCCTGGACTACCAGCATTCACAAGGTGACTCACACTCATCTGTAACTCCAGCTTCATGACATCCGACACTCTCTTCTCTCTTCCATGGGCATCAGGCACACATATGGAACAAAGACACATGTACAGACAAAACACAAACACAAATACGTGTAAAATAAAACAAAAATAAACCTTTAAATACTTTTTAAAAGAGATACATGGAAGAGACAGAAAATACACACAGTGAGCCTGGGGAGTTTGTATTTCACTCGAAAAGTGAAAAATTCCCCCAAACTATACAGTGAAGTCAAGTAAAAGACTTCTGGTGGCCAAAGCCAAAGCAATCTGAACAACAAAATCAACAATTCAGTATGGGAATATGATCCAAGATATAAAATAACTGATCATACTGATATAAATAAAGTATAAGTAGGGAGAAATAAAGGTTAGTGGACGAGAAAATACAACTCTTCCATACAAAATAATTGCAAATAATGTGAATAGCTACTTTGCCTTTAGCAAGGTACAATGTGACTCTCCACTCTTTGGCATGGCATGTAGTTAGTGACCTGCTTCCAAAGGTTTCAGCATAAGAAAGGCTCTCAAGTTAAGAAGGTTCACAATAAAAAGGCTTGGGAATCACAACCTTACCTATGTGATCAATGCTAACCCAGTGTGCATCAGACTCTTGGGCAGGTCACAGAGTGGTATATGACCTGCCAGACATGTATTAGGTAAGCCCAAATTTAAAGACATTCTATAAAACACCCAAAATACTCCTAAAAACTGTCAAAGTCATTATACAAAAGGACATTTGAGGACTGTCACAGCCTAAGGGAACTCAAAAAGACAGGGGGAAAAAAGATGGGTTATGATATCCTGAATAGAAATCTGAGGTGGGAAGGGGGGAAGAAAGGAAAGGTTGGCAAAATCCAAGGTTTGGAATTAATAATTGATTCATAACTGGAGAATGTTAGGCTGGAATGTAAGACATCAACAACAGGGAAAGGTGAGTGCTTCATGAGCTCATCACATTTCCCTTGCAGCTTTTCTTTAAAAGAATTTGAAAAAATACCTGTTTTCTTAAGTGCCTAAGAATCAGATTTATCTCAGTCTAGTATCGGGAAGTAAGAGATAGCAGTCTGAAATGCTCTGTGGCAGGGACTTAAGTGGTTTAAACATATTATCTAATGTACCACCTCACAAGGACGAATGGAGTGAATGACATTGGCCTACCCAGCCCTTCTCCCAGTTCTTTCCCCACAACCCCTGTCAGCTTTTCCTTCCAGCCCCTCTCCATTCCTTTGTGACTCCTGCCAAACCCACAGAACCACTTTTTACCACGGACCGCCAGTGGCCACACTAGGCTGGGATTCAGGCAGGTGACCTTTACTTAAGTCTTTCCTGTCCTCCACTCCAGGTCTCACCGGAAGCCTTAGTCTGGCTGAAGCCTGCCCGCAGGAGCCCCTTCTCTCAACCCATCTCCACCCTGTAGGGACTCAGCCTCTTGGTGCAGACCCAGAGTTCCTCTAATTCTTTCCTGCTGCCCCGTCATTCTTTCCTTCTAACCTGTCTACGTTCCTTTGTGACACCAGGTGACCCACTTGAGCACTCTCTACCAGGGACCCAGAGTGTGCAACATCAACCAAAGAAGGGAACACGACTCAATAAAGACGAGACCAGATATCTATGTGAAGAAACACTTCAAATATGACAAACCCGGATGCCTGGATCCAAAGGCAAATGTATGAATATGAACAATCAAGACAAAATGCTTTCCCCAGGAGTCATCAACCCTAATGTCATAGGCCCTGAGAAGAGCAATGTGGCTGAGGCACAAGACAGGGAATGGGTGGTGTTCTTCTCCTGTGATTAATGATGAAAAATTAGAGGTCACGTGGGTCAAATAACTTTTCCCAGGTCACACAGCTCAATAGTAGTAGTTGCTACATTAACACCTGGTCTGTCTGACTTTAGAACTGTCCATTCTGAGTAAGCACCATGTTCCTCTGTCTCCTGCCTAGTTGCAGCCATAGAGTAACATTATACTCGGCAATATGTGGAAAGACATGACATCTGTCACGTGATAAACGAGTGGTTGGTGTACAAAATGAAATTTGTCCTATGTTTTAGACCATCTGAAATTTTAGAGACCTATACATTTTATCCCAAGATGAGATTGTTATGATTTTCTTCAGATAAATGATATGTCTGTACAGATGGGACTATTTTCATGGCTCTTAACTATGGGTACTATTCATTGCTATGTAAAGTTAAGGTTAACTTTACATAACAAGAATGGTTTGAAAAGAGATTCACCATGAAGAATCAGCATTCTTGATCCTATGAAGCTGGGACTAACCTAACCACAAGATAAATTATAAACTCATTTCCCAAGGCTTGGTGGGAGTTCGCAGACTTTGCCATGTGTATCCCTTCTGAACATAGTTGTCCATATACTTGAAAAGCTCAAAGACACCTCTGTTCTAGGAACACATACCACAGGAGGCTAAATTAACAATCAGATTAATCAAGTGTTCTTTAGGCATTGATACAACCAGGCTGTCAATATTAATTTGGGGGCCAAATGGAAAGAAAATTATTCAAAAACATTCTAGGGCAACACAAAGAGCTCCCCAAGCATCACTTGTTCATGCTTCATGACTAGAATAAAAACAGCCATCTACAAACTTATCTTGCTCAAAATTATCAAAATTTTAGTGCTTTGTGGGCATTTTGTTTTTAGTGCATTTCTGAAATGCCACGTGTTCACCCATTTAAGATGATATCTCCATCACAAGATGCAGTCCTATGGAAATACTAATGAGCGGATGTCAAACTATACCCTGTTGGCATCTGGTTATTCTCTACTGTGGATGTAAGAGAAAACCACAAATGTGGCCAAGGGCTACTTTGTTTACATGTATTCCCTTTTCACTTTGACAAACATAGACTTATTCTGCTATAATAGGAAATCCATCTTCAACAATGGCTTATGGTTGAAACTAAACAGGAGTCCATTCCCTATAGCTGCCAATGTACCCATTTGAATCCCCAAACCAGATCAATAAGAGATTCATCCCTTAATCAGATAAGATTCTACAGAAAATGAAGGGGGTGAAAAAAGCTGATCATTAATTATTATTATTCATAAAGTGCATGCTTGAAGTGTAGATAAGATAATCTTCAACAACTCTCTCTCTCCACAACTGTGCATGTCCAATATTGTTAGAGCACAGCCCAAGAATGGAGTCATGTGAGGGGAATTCTGAGTGCCTGTAAGAAAACAAGACATGAGTCTTGTGACCTCAGTTTCTTCAGAACACCGAATTGTTCTTGGAATGTGTCTTTGTGCTCCTCCTGGTGGAGTGGATAGGAGTGAGTTGACTTCAGCTGTTGTTATTCATACGCCTCTATAGAAAACCATGTTTTTGTTACCTGTGGCTTGTCCTTGTAATTATACATTTTACTCCTGTGATTCTTTTTAACCCTCAAAGTATAAATTGTTTGACACTCTGAATGAAGTTGGCTATTGAACGAGGAAGAAAAGAAATCTGACCATTAAATTTCAAAACTAAGAAACCAAGGTGAGCAATAACAAAGCGAATATGAAATAATAAATAACAGAGACCAGTAACTCATCACCCTAGTTCCAGATGTAAAATGCACTGAAGATGGAACTCTCTTGCCATGCATATGTACTCCTGCATGTGACTTGAGTTAAACAGCTGTGCGCATGTATTCAAGGATCTGTATTTTGGGGGGATTTGATGCTTTGCAGCCTCCTCCAAGTGACCTTACAGAGGAAGGGGAACCTCATTAGCAAGGACACTCTGAGATGTCTAAATATTCCTGCTGAGGTTAGAGAAAAGGCTTTGGTCCCATTTCCCCGATACTTTACATAACTACAAACAGAAGAGTAGGAGTAAAGACGGCTTGTATCCTCAACACTCAATAATAAGGACTTTACAGAATTAATTTGCACCTTGGCATGTGTACTTACTCTGTCTATTCTCCAGAATATTTGCAATAGGAAAAGCAAGAGAAAGGGGTGGCTGGTTTGACAGTGCCACATTGATCAACGATGACAGGTTTTACTACCGATGAGGTCAATAGAAAAACCATTAAAAGACTCTTCTCTGAGAACAAACCTGGCATTGATTTCCAAGCTTTGCCCTGAAAGCTCACAGGACTGTAAAATGAAAGCTGAAATTTTTTCCTTTGGTCTTACCTATGAGTGAATGACAATAACCAGGCATGCTTGCAACTGCTCCCGAGAGTTGGAACACCATGCAATTTTTTTTCAAGCTGTATTAGTTCAAGAGGAAAGGCCTGTCCAACATGCAAGATGTATTTGTGGTGTAGTGTGTGTTTCTACTGTCTTGGATTCCTGCAGTTTAGTTCTATTGCTGGTTCCAGGAATAGACGCTCAGAGTAGCTTGGATACAAAGGAAAAAGATACTCTGTGGGACATTTTGAGGCCAAAAATCAACTAGAAGCCTTCCTTTAACCCTAGTGGCAACAGCAAAACGCACCACTGCAGGGCCAGAGTGGACACTGCCTGCCTTGGTTTGTGCAGTTTGAGTAGTTGTACAAGTTACTCAGACAGTCGCCTCCTACATTATCTCAATTGTTCTTCTACAGCATGATTGGCAGCTCAGGGACAGGATGATGATCTAACTGAGCGTGGTTATTACTGATGGTGACTATAATACATTTCATAACATTCCAATAAAACCTAATATGATTACTATAAGCTATCATTTGAGATTGCTGAATAAAACTGTAATATAAAATGAAGTGTCTAGTTAATGTATTAGTCAAATTAGGAGTTCTTCATGTCTGTAGAGATGAAATAAAGAGCTGTATTAAAATGGGGGAAAATGAAAAGGGGAAGTTCAGGCAATTCTTTCAGTCTAAGCAGTAAGTAAGAATGTTCCTCAAATCCCTTAAAGGCATAAGCAGACTTACGTTCCATTTTAAGCTCATGGACTGGGTATAATTGGAAGAGAATTGTCCAAGGTTCACACATGGTCATGTCCCTGATGGAATAAATATGTCAGTATGTGAAGTAATAGAAATTTCTAATAGCTGTTAGAATCAAATTAAAATGACAACGTCAGATCATTCATTGAAGTTATTCAACAGAAAAAAAATGAATTTAATACTGCAACAATTGCATTATCATTTTGGAAACTGTTCATTCAGTGAGCCATGAAGTGCATTGCACATGTCTAACTCAGTGCTGTTTGGACTATATAAAGGGCGACATAGTGGAGGTTCAGCTCTGAAAAAAAGAGCCTATCACTGTAGACTCTCAAAAAGTCTCCTGGAGGAGGTGAGACCTAAGGCTGTTATCAGGCACAGGTACTATAGACAGTGAAGGCAGGAGACAGAATTAGAAGCTCCTTAACCGTATAATGCAGGCAAAAATCAAAACCACAGGAGATATGGGTGGAACACGGAGGATCTAAGTTGTAATGCGCAGGCTGAGTAAAGCTGACCATGACAAAGGATGTTATTTATTGAACTTTGCACTGCTGTGGGCTGTTCTGTATGGCAAATGTGTTGCTAATAAAACACTGATTGGCCAGTGGCTAGGCAGGAAGTATAGGCGGGACTAACAGAGAGAATTAAAAGAGCAGGAAGGCAGAAGGAGTCACTGCCTGCAGCCACCGCCAGGACAAGCAGCATGTAAAGATGCCGGTAAGCCACGAGCCATGTGGCAAGGTATAGATTTATAGAAATGGATTAATTTAAGATATGAGGACAATTAGCAAGAAGCCTGCCACTGCCATACAGTTTGTAAGCAATATAAGTCTCTGTGTTTACTTGGTTGGGTCTGAGCAGCTGTGGGACTGGCAGGTGAAAGAGATTTATCCTGACCGTGGGCCAAGCAGGAAAACTCAAGCTACATTGCACAGTGGGTCAGAGAGCCTCCGGTGTCAAGCAGTAGGTGAAAGAGAACCCCTGTCATCTTCAGCACAGAGCTCTCAGGCCATCTTATGGCACCATTTATGTATGACATTCGTCTCCAGACCCTCTCTCCTAAATGGACCTGGCTGCTGTGGCTACACCAACTATGCCCACAGCCACAGTACTTTGTGTCTTAGATGCCCACCGGGTTCCAGGGAAGACAATAAATTATGAAGGTGAAGCTCACATTCTCCTATCATCAGAGATTAGGCTCAAACCACATTCAAAATTCAAACAGGATGGGTCAGCCTACTGTTGTTAGTGACCTGTCTTCTAGGAACACAATTTCATTCTTACTCTCAGCAGCTGAACATCTAACTGCCCACTTTAATCACATTGTGACCAACACCAGAAACTATAATTTTGTATACTGTCAGCCAATATGATATATGGACAATTTTTTGGCCTTTTTTGTTATTAGGAGTAACCTCTTTTGCTTTTCTCGTATACTTATCCCCCTGACTGTTCCCTCACTAGTTTGAAATTAATAATGATAATAGTTACTACAGTAGAATATTTTAATAGGTATCTTTTTTCTTTTGTTAATCCTATTGTAAATAAACACAAATGTTTCTGATTTATCAAAGCACATCATTAAGTTTTATCTTTCAAACAGGAACTTCTTGGCAGGAAGTAGCTGGAAGTAATGCATCTGGATATCTGCCACAGCACACAGACCTCAAGTTCCATGAGAAAGCAAAGCCATGTGCAGGCAGCAATCCCAGGAACTAGAAAGCTGGCTTAATATTTTTGTCCATTTCCATATTTAGCTTATGGCCCTTGTTTACTTTGTCTAATGAATATTTTACCAACATTTCTCCCAAGTGAAATCCTTTCATTGAAGAATTAATCCATTATTAGTTTACCAAACATGTGATAACATTGTGGAACCATTTTTAATTCCCAATGACTATCATCACAGCCCTTTTGAATTTCATTTGTTAAATTCTGATTACTGGACACCATCAGAGAAACCCCCTTTACAAACAAAAAGATTTACTACTTTTATAGTGTAGAGCACTTCTGGAAGTCTCACATACTTCAAAGATCAAGAGTCCTATTCTGGGAGGTGGAGTAAGAAGAATTTCTTGGCAGAAGTCATGTGGGAAGGCACAAGAAAAAAAGAAGGTCATGGGAGTTGGGATTGACAGTTGAATCAGAAGTTGATATTGAATACATGTCTAGCACAATAGACTGCAAACAAATGATGTCTGGGTAGTGAATGCAGCTTTTCCAGGGAGAAATTTGGAACACAAAGACACATTCTGTGGTCTTTGCTAGTTTATGTCACTTCCTTGACACTTTGGGCTCCTACTTATAAAATGGACATAGTAAGTCATCCACTTAACAGTTCAGATGCCTATTACTGGAGAGAGAAGAGTGATGAGTCAGGTGCTTCAAACCAAGAGGAAGAAAGAGCGTTGCAGAAGTACAAGTTATAATACTGTTAGGACATTCCTGGCTGAGTTTCAAAACCATAGCCAAGTCTTGAAGTTTTCCAATATTCATGAAGTTATAATGAAGTTCAAGAGGCCACAGATTTCATTTGCAAAATGTCAGTCAATGAAAGAGATCTTGCATTCCACTCTTAAATTATTCCTAACGGAAGGCAGATAGAATCTATAAGACCACTCTCTGCCATCTATGATAATCACATTTAACAATGAGAAAGCAAAGAAATGGACAATTTTTTCTCATTAAATGTTAGCTGAATTCAAAGGGAAAAGGACTCTCAAATGAAGAGAAATTATTTAGATGGGAATTCACACAAGAATAAGGTCTGCCCTTACGTCACCAGGAACATGAAATAGTCCTGAACAAGGAGAAAATGAGATTGTCAAGACAAAAGCCTCAAGCTGATGATGATTTATTAATAGGAAACAATGGATCAAGACACACTAATAACAACCTGTGAAGATGCAGATAATGATGTAGCAGGAGCTTTCCACCCTATGTATCCTTCTAACACACTACACCTGCTCCCTTGCACAACTCCATACCTCACCATATAATGAGCTGTTAGGAACTGCATATGGAGAAAGGATTTTGATTCTGCTCTTAGAGTATCTATATTGACTATTGCAATTATAAGTCAGTTATAAATTCTGCAGCTTTCCCACACATATCAGTGAAGATAAGAGAATCAGTTTTCTAGACACCAGATGACTTAGTTTACCTATTATCTGTATTATATGGCCATACATACATGATAAGCTTTCTTAGATATGGGTTCTTTGTCTTGTAAAATGAGAAAGAATGCTTAAGGTAAGGTTCCAACATTGCAGTTAGAATTCTATGTTCAGGCCTTGAAGTCAGAAGAAGTCCACAGACTGGTAAGGGAGACATTTAGTTCCCGACGCTGAGACCCTGCAGGTTAGTGAAGATGACCCAAGAGATCCACTCTTGCTAGTCATTGGTTGTCACCTTCTCTTTCCTCAAACCTTACAATAGGACTGATAATTGAGTTCAGATCTAACTGCTTTCCACCTCTCTGCCACTGTTCACTTCCTGACAAAAATCCTAATTAGCAGCAAACGGCTGAAGGAAAAATCAGCCTGAAGAATTAGGATGTTACAATAATCATGTCTGACTTACTTCTCTACTCATCTTGATTTAAGGGAAATTGATACTGAACAAGAAAGAAAGAATTAAAGACTTTACCTGAGCTGGGCGAAGAAAAATATGTTACTATGAATGAAATGGACAAAATTGCTGCCTACAGAAATTGAGTTACTTCTTGTCCTGGAGGAGACCCCTTGCATATCAGGTCCATCCTTCCACCATATAAAGAAGAGTTAGCCCCCTCTCAGGAACAACACATTCTCTGTGTCAGGAATGGTCACTTCCAGAGGCACAGAAGCTTGCTTACTGGATGACAACAGACAATTTTGCATCTGCATTTTCCCATGCAACTATCAGAAAATGCAGTCAAGTCTACTTCTGGTTTTTATTCATATGTATGGGTCTATGAGGTATGCATGTGTGTATAAATGTTAGTATGTGTATGGAGACACATGTGTGTATGTGTTATGTGCACATGCCTGAGAAGGTGACACCAGGTGTCTTCCTCAATAGCTCTTCATTTTATTGTTTTGTTTTGTTTTGTTTTGTTTTGTTTTGTTTTGTTTTGTGCAGAATCTCTCACTGCACCTAAAGCTCACCGATTCTGGCTAGTTTAGCTAGCCAGCTTGCCCCATGGATCCCTAGATGGGTAGCCACCATGACTTTTAAGGTTTATTTGAGTTATAGGGGTCAGAATTCCAGTCCTCATATTTGTGGCAAGTGTTTTATCCACTGAACTATCTTCTCAACTGTTCAAATCTGTTTTAAATTCCTTCCTTGGCCATTGTCCCAAAATGTAAAGATGAAGTCTAATGAAGAAGACTTATTAACTAAAGAATCCCCATATGAGGACTACTTGTGTTAAGACAGAATCCAAAAAGCAAGCACCTATACAAAGCACATTGATTTAGTATTATTTAGGTTATTTAGGCTGCCAAGAACAGGCCCTCTAAAGGATTACACTCCAGCCATGTCAGATGAAAGCAGCCACCTACTCCATTTCTTTGGAATTGGAGAGTGCCTTTTATGGCAGCTCTATGCTCTGGAAATGGATAAGGAGTCATAAACAGCTTTAAAAAAATTTTAAAGTAGAGGGGATGTCTCTCAATAGATGTTAACAAAGAAATTCCTGGAATTTTGAGAATTATGTTACACAGGCAAGGGTTTTTCAGGTGTAATTAGAGATAACTCTAAAATCAGGGTTAGAATAGATAAAACCAGGTTATAGTACATAACCAACTCAAATTGATTCAAGCTACATACTGCAGGGAGACAACAAAATTGGAAAGGCATGTCTGCGTTTAGTCGGAGAAGGTTGGTCAAAGAAAACCTAAGAGATGTGACACACAGGAGGGGGACGACCCACTGTTATTAGACTATCATATGAAAAAAGTGAAAAAAAAATATGTGAGGCAACCTCTCGGAACTATTACTTGCTGACAGGTGGTAACAAAAGAGAGATGTCAAACTGCAGAATCTAGGTACAGAATCCAGCCAGCAACCTGAATGACCTGGGAACAGAGTCCTCCCTAGAAATGAGACACTAAATAAACTTCAGTTGTCCCATGCTGGGCTGCATCTTGTGACCCACAAAACCATTACATAACAAAGGGTGTTATTTTGAGCTGCTAACTTTGCTGTAATGTGCTAAGGCCGTGGTAGAAAACTAACACATCTCTCACTAGCTAATCTGCATGGGGCATGAATTTTTAGACATCCCCAGAAGGGAGATAAAAGGTTATTCTAAAGACAACTGGACTTCATACTTCATGGAATCTGAACCACAGCAGTGCACTCAGGGCACTTCCCTCTGATAGGTAAGAAATAAAGGAACAGTCACATTACTGAAATGATAACTAGGGAGTGTGCTGTCTCAATTCCAGCACAGTGATTTGTTCTAATTTCCATGGTATCTCATCTTCTACAAAGCCATTTCTTCCGCAACCAGCCGACTGACCTTAATGCCATCCTTCAAGGGCAATTTTTCATCAGACTATGTTTTTTTTTTCCCCCCACAAACTTGAAGATATAAAAAGAAAGCAAATAGTCCACTGAGGACAACAGCAGAATAACCATGCAGTCTGTATACTTTGGTAAGAGGAAATGTACAGAAATAATTTTAAAAAAAGGAATGCCATTTTTATTTATTTATTGTTTGGTTGCTGCTATTTGTTTGTTGAGACAGTTTCCTTATGGAGCTCTGACTTTGAACTCACTACATAGACTAACCTAGTCTCAAATTAATAGAGATCCACTTGCCTCTGCCTTCCAAGTCTGGAATTAAAGGAATGTGCTACCCTAATGGCCCAGCCCAGGAGATGCCATCTTTAAGTCCACGTTAAAATTAAGGTTTTCTATCATGTTATTGGACCAACAATATTGCTATAACCTAGGACTTTGTGATGCAAACAATAAAATCTACAATAGAAACTAGGATAAGTGACAACCAACTTGCTAAGCGATGGAAGTGTAGGAAGATCATCAATTTCTGTTGTTATTGTAGTATTAGTAGAAAACAACTAGTAAAAACTCTTTTGAAAGAAACCGGTTATTTGGGGGAACATCCTGTCTTGTCTTTTGAGTTACTGTACTTGCTAAATCAAATGACATTCAACAACATGCGTCCAGGACAAATGACAGCCAGTGCACTGGGCATCTTCTGTCTTTTCATCTGGCCCTGAGCTCTGAGGGGTGGCCCGGGGCTCCTCCAGCTGCTTCACCTTGACTACTTGGCACACGCTATGTCATTCAAGAGACTTGCTCCTGCCTGGTTTGGTCATCTGGAGTTGTTCACTTTTACACTGACTCCCCACTTAGCGCTAACAAAAATCCTTATCCCTAGTATGTTAGGCCGGTTCCTAAGAACTCCAGAGAAATTATCTGTGAAAAATCACGAGTAGATAGCCTTAAGCTTCCCACACTGGTCATGTGAGTGCCTCGTTTCTTTCTTTTTTTTTTTTTTTTACTTTTTTTAAACATTTTTGTCCTTTTTTTTTTAATTAAGAGATTTTCTATTCATTTTACATATCAACAACAGATTCCCCCGTCCTCCCTCCTCCCATCCCCCAGCCTTCCCACCCAACTCACCCCCCATTCCCATGGTACTGGACTAGGCCATCTGGATAAGCGAGTGCCTTGTTTCTTCATTCCAGTCTTTTGACTACTCTCTCTAATGCACCAGACTCATGGTATTGCTATCTCAGCATCCTCATTTCACTGCACTACACTTCCACCAAAAAGGAGGGACATCATGGAGTCCTAACCACTCAGGATCCCAAAACCCCACAAAACATGTGAGCTCATTCCTCAGAGTCCTGAACTCCACTCTGGAGTTCATAGTGCTATTGAGGGTAGGTATATGATCCATTCAAGGAATTCTGAAGCAGTTAAACCCTTAGGCCAGAGACTCCAAGCAATGCTCAATGCCACATTTTTTTCAATACTTCCAGTTTCTTGTAACACACATATACACGCATGCATGTGTACACATACACACACACACACACACACACACACACACACACACACCCCTGGTCATTTTACCTAGAAAAGGTAGGATAAAAGCTATAGCATACATTCATAACCTTTAAGCCAGTGGTTCTCAACCTTCCTAATACTGCAACCTTTTAATACAGTTCCTCATATTGTGGTGACCCCCAACTACAAAATTACTTTTGTTACTATATTATAACTGTAATTCTGCTACTGCTATGAATCATAACAAATATCTGTGTTTTCCAATGGTCTTAGGCCACTTCTGTGAAAGGTCGTGACCCACATGTTGAGAACCACTACAAGTTTAAGCAAATTGGAGTCTAAGAGAGAAGTCTGTTACTGGCTAAAGAATATTCAGGTTTTCCTTAGGGAAAATTTAAAGATGCCAGTATGTAACAGATGGTAATAAGTGGTTCAAGAGAGATGAGAGAGGTGGAGTTGGGAAAACTTATACTAAAACCAATGACATGGCATTCACCTATGGATGGACAGGTCAGATTGCCCCATGCTTTTGTTCCCCCAACCCTACCAGACTCAAGGATACACAAATAAGCCCCACAGCAGTAGCCGTTTCTAGGTTATGGTATTTTTCTCAGGTAAAATATTGAATGAAGTTTGGGACAGATTTCCTGCCTTCTCAGAAGCACAACAGTTCCTTGAAGTGAGATTGAGATTATTTCACTGCTATGATATAAGAATAAAAACCTATGAAGAAGGAATGAGAGACAGAGATATTAAGCAACTTCTCTACCACATCATCAGAATGTATCTGTACATTTTCCTTCACATATCTCTTCTATAGAGGGGTGTGGGTCTCTCATGCCCCATGGAAGAAAAGATACCTTATTACATTTTGTTTCTTCAATCATTGTAGGTGGAACATCTCCATACAGATAGGTTTGCTGTGTTAGGAGCCCCTTTTTTACGTGTTCTTCTGAGAAGATGAAAGAATACACTCTAGATTTTCTCAAAGCCTTTAAGCAAAGAAAACATCAGTAGCAAAAACTTGAGATCTCAGTACAGTATTAGCTGATGATTGCTTAGTTTTACCATGACAGGAAAGCAAAGGGTAAATTGTTGACAAATCCTTCTGATACTGGGAATTATGACTCTCATCCTTAAACAATTAATATGAAGGAGCTCAATCAAGTAAAAAGGAAATTCCACTCAGTCTTTTGCAAAGAATTTCTAAACACATTTCCACACAGTGGTTCTGCTGGTTAAGTCTTTAGTTAAGTTCAAAACTCTGAAAAAAATACATGGAATCACGTATTACAAACACATAAAGCTCATTATCTTTGGAATAAAGAACTATGGTACTAATGCCAGCAATAGCTGGATAAATTGCAGTATTTCTCATTAATAGTAGGTTCTCCTCCCATGAGAGAGACTGTCTCTACCTGTGTGATGATGGGCCTTGCATTGGTTGAAGTTTTAGTGGAAGTGACAGTTTTTATCATAATTGGCCATGCTCTGTAGTGGTATTTGCTCTGCCCATGACCTTGAGCTGAAGGAGGTGGTGTTTCTTGCCATCCTATGTGACCTCTTAAAAGGAAAGGGAGAAGGGTGACCTCTTAAAAGGAAAGAAACCATGAGGCCCTTCTCCCTGGTTCCTGCTTCCTGGCGTGAGCCGACTGCCAGGTGGATTCGCTCCTGGTCAGAACAGAGGACAACTTCAGCTGTTTACTCAGTTCTGTACTCCTGAGTGTATTTCCTCAATTTATACCCTAATGAATTCCCCAGTACTGCTTAAGCAGACTCCCATGGATTCTCACTTTAACACTCTTTTCTCCCCAGCAAAATTATCAAGAGTCCAGAGAGATGCTTTCTATGTTTGGCATCCAGAACATAAAGGACACAGAAGATATTTTGTAGCCAACATACAGTAAATACACAGCATGAGTAAAACATATTAGAATCCTAAGACACAAAGAGCCATTTATTGTTGTAAGATATACTATATGAGCCTACTGGACCAATTCAGGATTTGGTCCTAAAGGTGGGAGGGATACTGTAACTATGCAGCCAACCATGAAACATAAACTATAAGACTTGTAGGAACAAGTGCCTGATAAGCTGTGAGCAAGGTCTGAAAGGACTCTAATGTGCAATGATAAAACGCTCTGCAACATTGTCACATACTCTTACTTGACTCCAGACACATTGTGAAATGAGCTTGCATGTTTAGGTAAGGAATTAAGAAAGTTAAACCTGCAGAGATGAAGAGGAAATTGATTCTCATTTCTATCTGGAGAAGATCACACCAAGAAGCTTTTGTGCTACAAACAAAAAAACCAAACCAAAACAAAAAAGTCAATAAGCATTTAAATTTATGGCAAGGACTAAGGAAACACATTTTTTGTTAAAGTCCAGGAAATAATTAATTTGGCATTCATAAATCTTTGATGTGAAGGAACTGGCTAAGAATAAAATGAACCTGTGACATTCATTAGAAATTAGGCTCAATGCAGCTAAAATTAAGTCTACAAAAGGGTCAGATCTATAAGGAGTTTTAGGCATGAGTATTGGCATGTGTCATGACTGATAAAGTAGTTAAAAAGAAACTGCATAGTTTGACAGTTTTAGTAAGAATCTTAGGAACCTGAAATCTAACAATCTTAAGTAAAAATGTCAGTGGCAACTCAGGATTTAAAATTCTTCTGGGTTCCCTACCTTCCTGGGACCATAAAGAAAAGGAAGATTTGTCCACACTAGAGGGACATCCTCCAACAGGTGAGCCTGGGGAGGATGATGGGGAATAAGGAACCTTCCTGCGATTAAACGCAGGGGGCATATGTCTTCAATTGCTAATGTGGTTTAACTTTCAGAGACACACAACGAAAAGACTTTAAAACCCTGTAGACCACACCCGCTCTCGTCTTCTGGCAACACAGGCAAGGTTACAGCTCCAGAGAAACTAAAAGAGTAGCCAATAGGAAGGAACTGGAAGGGAAGTGCAGATGAGTGGTAGAGTGTTTGCTTAAGGTGCATAAGGCCTTGAGTTGATGCCCTAGCAACACAAACAAACAAACAGATGGTTTAGGAGGTCTAATCCTTGCTCCGTCTAGACATCCTGTCTAGACACCTGGGATAAAATGAAAGTCCTTCAGAGATATCACATCCTCATCACTGAACGTGCAGAAAGATTCTATTACACAGTAAAAGGGACTTTAGAATAGCACAGTTAATCTGCTCTTGAAATGGGGTGACTGTCCTCTCCACAGTGGAAAACCTTCCCTGTCCATAGTCAGAGGAAGGTGCGGTTGAGGAAGAAACTCAGAGGAATACGATGTTCCACTCTTTGAATGTGAAACAGGGCCGTGAGCCCAGCAATGCAGATGGCCTCCAGGAAAAGCACAGCATCAGATTCTCATCTAGGTACTTCATCAGAGAATGTGTGTCCAGTAACAGGTTTTTTGTTTTTTGGGGTCAGTGAGATCCTTCTCAGACTTCTAGCCCGTAGACATTGAACGTAATAGGTCTGTGCTGTTTAAACCACCGTGTTTGCAGTAGATTTTTTTTGTATTAATATTACAAAATAATTACCATCTCTACTAATTATCCAATATGGACATAGAGCAGTGGTCGCAACCTTCCTGATGCTCTGACACTTTAGTACAGTACCTCATGTGGTGGTGATCCCCCAACCATAAAATTTTCATTACTACTTCATAACTGTAATTTTGCTATAGTTAGGAATTGTAATGTAAACATCTGTTTTCCAATGGTCATAGGCAACCCCTGTGAAAAGGTCATTCCACCATGAGGTCATAACCTCTAGGCTGAGGACCACTGACATGGAGAATAATGGCGTTCGGCCATGACTTACTAGTTGGGAATACCCATACTTGTGTGCAGAACAATCCTACCAATAAATGAACACAGCCAACAGAAGAGGCTGACCCACCATCCAGAATGGTAAAGCCCTTATGAACTAACTCAGAAGCCACAGACAGACCCAGAATGCTAGCAAAGCATTCAACTTGGACAGTGCTAGAAGCGTCCAGGTTTTGAGTCATTTTAAAAGTGTTAAGTAGCTTTAGCAGAGATGAAGCTAGAGAACTGGGACGAGACTATGACATCTAATCCCTGCTCCCATGACTCTAAATCTTCCACTTAGACTCCATATCCAGAAGGTTCCCCAGCCAATGTGTGTTTCAAATTCATGAGTCTGCTGGAGACATGTTGTACTCAAACTGTAGCAGGGTGAGTCTGAAGAGCAGTTCCTGGATGTGTAGAACGATGCTCCAATACTTTCCTGTGATATAGAGGGAGAGACTACACCATAAGTCTTGCTGGCGGGCTGATTGCTCGGGGCCACATCCCACTCCTCAGAGCAGAAAAGCCACCTGTGGTATCTCAGAAAGTAACTACTGGGGGATCTACCACTATGGAATCTGTTTAGAGTAGGTCTTGATTTCACAGTAATTCCATAAAGTATCCTGTTAGACTGCTATTAGGACTAAGAGTTTGCTTATAATGTGGACATAAAATATTCCCCTCACCCTTAACAGCATCCTCCATGTATCAAAAACAATGGAAGGGTGGAACTACCCAAGATGCAATTCAGAAGCGTCCCTGGCTCTTCTGAGTACTCACAAGCCACTTGTCTTCCCACTGAAAACCCTTTGAGGTTTTCTTTGCTCATCTATCCCCATCACAAGGAGGAGGACCAAGGAATGCAGGAAAAGAAATGAAACATATGCCCACCATTCAATCCAACCATTCCAGTCATTAGTATTTTAAATCCTTTTTACTTGTTGTTATTCTGTACATGTATGCGGGCATGCATGCCATGGGGGAGGTGTGAAGAACAGAGGGCAACTCTGCCACCGAGTTGATTCTTTCCTTCCACCTGGACATGGGTCCCAGGGACGGAGCTCAGGTTGCTGGCTTGCGTAGCCAGAACCTTTACCCGCTGAGCCATCTCTCAAGCCCATCTCCTTTCTACTCCTAAGAATTAATCCAAGAGAATGAAAGCATATGCCCGGGATTACACATGCATGTTCACATGCATTTTATGTAAAATAACCTGAAATTGCAAACATCTCAAAATTTTAATCACCAGGTGAATAAGATGCATGCACACAAAGGAACACCCAGAAAATACAGTAATTGTTAGTATACTCAAGGTAATAATGATTCCCAAAGCAGTTATGTTGAGGAAAAGAAGGCAGCGAGAAAGGTTTATACAATGCACAATTATATTACCTTACTAAAATTAAAAACAAGATAAAAAAAGAACAAATGTACCAGGACGTAAATGCTCATACCCACCCTGAAAGAACTATTACCTCTTATTTACTTCTTACTTTTGTGGTGGGGGGGGGGTTGAACCCAGGGCCTAACGTATGTTTGACAAGCATTCACCACTGAGCTATGTCTCCAGTCACTTTGCATGATGTCTGAAATTAGGATTTTAGCTCATGTTAATTTACTCAGAGATAAAGACTGGTAGAAGACATTAAGCAACTCCCCTGGTGAGAATCATCACACCTGACTATCTATGGGTCAGCTGTCTCATGAGCAGCAGCCTGAGACTCTAACTATATACTAGCCATATATCTTTAGAAGAACAGCCATGGCTTTTAAACATGAAACTCCAACCTGCCTAAATCATTCAGAACACAGGCTAGACTACCTGAAATGGTTTTCTAGTTTATAAATATGTAAATTGTTTATTAAGAAGAATATTGATCGAGTTCACAAACATATTTATGGTTCTAACCAAGTTCTAGTAATAACTGTGGTGTGTGGACTTAGTCTAATCTCTGGGTAACTGGGTACAGACATGTGAGAGTATGCTCTAGTGAGCTCAAGAATACACAAGTGTAAATTAAAGTTCCTGTAAAAGATAAAATAGGGTTCACTGACGATACATAATTGTTGCGTTTATACCTCAAGTCTGCATGGTCATGTACAATGAATGGAAGACTGGGGTATAGATCATCAGTAACGCTCTTGCCTAACAAGCATGTGACCTTGGGTTCTGTCCCCAGCCCTGCAAAAAAATAATTGTGTGGTGGTTTGAATAAAAATGGCTCCCATAGGCCCATGGGGAGGGACACTATTAGGAGGTGTGGTCTTGTTGGAGGAAGTGTGTCACTAGGGGAAGGCTTTGAGGTCTCAGATGCTCAAGCCATGCCCATTATGGCATTCTCTTCCTGCTGCCCAGATGTAGAACTCTCAGCTTCTCTTCCAGCACTTTGTCTGTGTGCTGCCATGGTTTCCTCCATGATGATAATGGACTAAACCTCTAAAACTGTAAGCCAACCCCAATGAAATGTTTTCCTTTAAAGGAGTTGTCATGGTCATGATGTCTCTTCATAGCAATAGAGACCCTAGCTAAGACAAATAGACAAATGAATACAAATAATAGACAAAGAAGTAGTAAACAAATAGGGTTTAAAAAAATCCCATCTTATCCAAGCATCAACTTTTATGACTTTTGGGTTACGAAACATGTATATGTTTCTCTAAGTTCATCACTAACAAACAAAAAGTCATGCGCATGGAAAGGGGACAGGTGTGAGGAAGAGAGAGCTGACAGGGCAGGGGAGTGATAGGATGAAATAAGAGTAATTAGAATGCATTATCTGCATGTATGAAACTGTGAAAGAATACATTGTATTAAATAAAAGCCAACATGGGATGAGGGATAAATTAACATGGGGTAACTTGAATAGGCCAAGAAGAACTTGCCTCATTGTTGTGGGACCCAGTTCCCCCTAACTGTTGTCGCAACTAAATAGAAAGAGAAGTTTGAAAGGTTAGGGGGATTGCCTTTGGACAAGTTTCCAGTCAATTAGTGGCCTGTCAATGTCACTGAGTTTTAGGAAAGGATCTCTTGGAAAGAATTCTGTAGCCTGGATCCCGGTAACCGAATTAGATCTCTACATCATGTACAGTAATATTTAAAGTTCTCTGTTGTGACAGGATGTGTCCCTGGCTAGGTGAAAGCCTGAGTTTGCTAAATTAGCAAAGTAGGAAGCAACACCTTACACATCCATGCACTGTTCTTGACTGTACTTGAATCTTGACACTGTCTTGAAGAGAGGTTCCACCATTCATAAACATGTTTGTTTGCACTTCATTCTGAGGTAAAGTTCAGAAAACATTTCCCTGTGCTCTGAGTTCAAAGGAAGGCAAAAGACTAACTTTTCACTTAGAGTGAACCCACAAAATGTATTGATCTTTTCTACTGCAAAAACCCTAGAAATTCACCCTTTGCAATTCTATGTGTAATATTTCCATGATACATTCATGTAAATTTACATTACATTTCAGATATAATCTCCATATTTATATGAAATAATATTATTGACAAACAATATAAACTTTCACTTTCTGTATCATTCCTATGCATTTTGAGAGTCATGCATATCCAATGAGCTTCATAGTCCTATAATAAAAATGCAGGCATACTTATGAAAATTAGCATTAGCATAAAGAAGAGGAATTAACCTATTAACCTTTCCATATTATTGATAGCTACATTTCTGTCATTCATTTTATACTGCTGGTGTTTTTATTTTTTGTGTGATATTGCTGTTAGTTTCCATAGAAACCTTTATTAAGCATCATTTCAGATTTTGCTATGTAAATGGAGTTTACATGCATTAGATTGCTGATTTGAGGACTAAGGATACTGAGCCAAGGCTGAGTGATTTGGAAATCACTGAGACTAATTAAAAAGTGCTTTATGCAAAGTCCACATCGCTGTTTAATTAGTTGACTACATCAGGGGATTCGGAAATGTGTTGGAAAAGTACAAACTGACATAGCCTAAGTCCTAAAATTTTAATCACTGTGAGGACAGTGGAAAGAGTGGCATTATGCAAATCAATCATTCTCTTGTAGCAAGCAACTTAACTACTGGAGGGATTTGTATCATGTTTGCATTGGAATAGCACTTTATCTTTCCTAACAAGAATCATTGGACAGGTCCCTGGGATGCTTGTTGGTGGGGATCTGGTTAGAAAGCACCTGTACATGCCTCACTGACTCTACATTTCTGTTAGCTGATGTTAACCTCTGAGTCTCAGGTCTGACAACTGTAACATGATAATAGTACCTACCTCGCACAGATGCTTAGAAAATTTAATGAGATCATTTGAGTTTCTTTGCAAGGAAATAATACACCTTGGAATTACTGTTGTCTCTTGCTCACCATAAGGGATTGGTTCCAGGACAATCCCCTTTTACAGACACCAAAACCTAAGAACAGTCAGGTCTTTTGCATAAGCTGGAATAAAATTGGAACACAAAATATACATATTCTCCTGCATGTTAATATCAAATCTCCAGACTAGCTATAATGCTTCAGACAGTGTACATTCTTTGACAGAGTTGCATGGTTAAGGATAATGACAAGGAGGAAGTCTATACATAGTGTTGATACTATGTTCCTGGAGGAGTTTTGCTCCACATTTGGTTGAGTGTGCAAATGTAGAACCCACAGGTACGAGGAGTTGTACTTACACAAATGCAAAGTTCTAGTGCTAGTGTCAGGTCTGACCAGAGAAAGACACAGATATTGACCATCTCACACTAATACAGTTCTTAAAGCTGTTAAGTTTAACATTACTACACCCAAAGGTGTGAAAACCAGAGAAAATAAATATGCAGTCAATCCTTAATCACCTATACACAGTGTTAAAAGACGTTTACCTTTTGTTACTATAGCAGCTTTCATATTGTTTTCTGATTTTAAAAGCAAGGCAGTGACAGGTGAGGTGGCACACACCATTAATCCCAGCACTCAGGAGGCTGAGGCAGGTGGACTGTGAGTTCCTGGCCAGTCTGGTCTACATAAGTACATAGTAAATTCCAGGCCAGTAGGAGCTACACAGTAAGACCATGTCTCAAAAAAGAAAAAAGAAAAAGAAAATAAAAGGAAAGGAAAGAAAAAGAAAAAGGTGCTTGACTTGCTTATTTTATGCAATTTATCTACCCACAATGAATTACTAATAAATTTTTGGAGTATTTTCATCTTTTCATATAATTTTAAGTCATATACTGTGGTGATACTTTATTTGTGCACCCCAATAAAGCTTATCTGACTACCAGAGGAAAAAGCCAGCCACTGCATTAAATATGGAAGTCAGGCAGTGGTAGCACATACCTTTAATCCTAGCATTTGGGAGGCAGAGATACATCCAAATCTCTGTGAGTTCAAGGCCACCCTGAGAACAGAGCCAGGTGTGGTGGTACACGCCTTAAATTCCAATACTAGCTAACAATAGAGGTCTGTAGGTCTGTACAGACAGACAGGAAGTGATGTAGCTGGGTGGAGAGAAGAAGTGAGATGCAGAACAGAAAGGCATATATACATGGGTATATAGGAAGTAGCTCTCTTTGGATGAGGATCTCCAAGTGGTAAGAATGTGGCTGGCTTTTTCTTCTTTTCTGATCTCTCGGTTTTAACCTCAATATCTGGCTCTGGGTTTTTTATTAATAAGACCATTTAGCAATTCATCTTACAATATACTTGCTATATTACTTATATCATTTTAAACGTGAATATTGCTTCTTCTCTTGAATTTATGAATTTCTTTTTGCCATTAAAACTTCAATGGCTATGTAACATTTTGTATATCGATAATATATAGTTGAATCATTTCTCATCCTCCCTATACATTGAGGTTCTAGACCATCAACACATTAAGCAAAATGCTTTAATGAAGTAACAAGAAAATCTTTCTAACTCACTCTTTTCCATTTTAGAAAATTTTCTTGAGTTTTGTTTCCAGAAGTGGAATTAATTTTCCAGAAGTTCACTCTGAAGATGTGAGCAGCTCTCAGGCTTTTGAAAATAAAATGTTCTAAAAGTCAACTCCTACCAGCACTGCATGAGACAGACATTCAGTGTTTTTCTATTTTGATTGCTTTGTGATAGTCACAGTGTGTGTGTAATTCAGTATCTCACATTCAGGAGGATTACACTTCCTATGCTTTTGATATTGCAATTCGGCTTTATAGTCCCCATTTAATAGCTCTGTAATATTCTTTGCCATTAAAGCACTATAATTACTTAGCCATTCTTATCTTATTGTTGGACATTTAGGATGCTTCCAATTTTCCTTATTAAAAAACAATGAATATGAGACAGAAGGTTTTTCTTGGCTATTGCTGTTACTATTTTTAGATTGTTCCCTTATAATAGATTCTTAAACATGTAATTACTACCCTAAAGGCATGGTAGCTTGGGCTCTCTTAGAAACACGTATATAATTTTGTGGTAGGGCAGTACATTAATTAAGTGCATAAGTTTACTGAACTCACTGTGTCCTCAGCCTCTTTTCAAATCTACTCCATTTATAGTCACAACTTTAGTTTTATTTTTTCTCCTTTCTCATTCCTACCAATTGGAAGGAAATGGAAACAATGCTTTTTAATTTAGTGTATACTTGTACGTGTCTGTTGTCCAAGATACAATGAAATAATTTGGCGAAAATGCTCACCAGTTCATGTCTTGTATGATATTGTTGGCTAGTCCTATGCTACAGTGTGGATGTCTCCTCAAAATACACGCTGATATTTAATTGGAATTGACAGTATTAAGAAACTGAACCTTTAAAAACTAGATCTTCAAGAGACCATATGAAGGGGGTTATTGCCTGTGTTGCAAGGGGAGGTTAATAAAAGGCTTTAAGGGTGTTCCCATTCTCTCTCCTCCAGCCTGCTTGTTCCTTACACCATGCACAGGATGATGTAGCCTTTCACTTGTAGACACCCAGCCTCTAGAACTGTGGAAAACTAAACCTCCCTTATTGGTAATTTGCACCCCTTGTAGTATTTTGCCACAGTAGCAAAAAAACAGAATAATGTATCTGGTAAGACAGCAGGAAAGCAGAGTTGTAGCTTGGAGACTGCCATTAGTTTTTAGACTGTACTTCTTTTTATGACGTTTGCTTTATTATTTGTTTTCCAGTTGTGTAGACTTTCCACTTTGAATTTATTTTTCATGCAAGTGAGATCAGAGAAGACTAGCCCAGTTCAGTTCCATCCACATTAATGTGGTCTACAAGCCAAGACAGGCCCCAATTTATTTTCACCCATTGTGTCCTAGGGTATAACTTTTCTTTTTCCCTTTGGAAGTTTGGCCCCAATGGCAGTTCACACCAGTCCCACAGATCAACCAAGAAGTTGACTGTCAATCAGGGTTGAGGAAAACGTTACATCTGTTCACCCCTCCTCTGCATCTGCTCTTTGAAATAGACTGGCTTAGAACTCAGGCTAGACTTTTAGGAAGGGCCCGCCATACCCAATTTTTCTTTACTTCTTAAATCTCAGTTAACCATAAATTCATCAGTTCCAAGACCTAGCCTCCAGGGCCTTAACGTACTCCCATTCCGCTTCTTAGAACCCTGTTCCCGTGCTGTGAAACCGTCCGAGCTTGCCTCCAGAAAAGACACAGCATGAATCGGAAGGAGGAAACCCCCTGTGGAAGGTCTCTGAGATTAGCCAGTCCCCAGTCAACTCCAACCCTGGGAGATGAGCCACGCCCAGCCCAGAGTAGCAAAACCTCCCAGCTGACCCCTAGATTCACAAACCAAACAAATTATTGTTATTTAAGTCACCAACTCTTGGGGGTAGCTTGTTTTGAAGGTGTATTGTGACAGTAGATAACTGATGAACATTCTCTACAACTTTGCAATCTATGGCCCTGACAGAACAATAGTTTAATTCAATTCAGGAACAGAACTCCCCAGCCTAGGGAATGTTCAGTGTGTGTGTGTGTGTGTGTGTGTGTGTGTGTGTGTGTGTGTGTGTTTCTTTTTTCCTCCTGAGAGGAATGATACATTACACCTGAATCTCACACAATAAAGCCAAATATTTGTATGGTTCCTGAGATAAAGAGGATTTTTACCTAAGGCAGTGAAGCTACACAACTTAGGAATTCTGGTGTGCACAGAGATGCTGCTGAGAATGGACCCCATTTACAGTCACGTTAATTGTGCAGTGCTTCGATCTGTGGGGTCTGGTGCTTTGTGGAAATACGTATCAAAGCTACGCTGGGATCATGAACTTCTCCAGCCATGTGTTGTATCTGGACACTGTAATTTTCTTAAGCGTTATTGTCACATGAAGATGAAACGCTGACAATAATTTCATGCAGTATTCACAGTATCCACCAGCTGCCTATTTCCTATCATTATTTTTGTTATCATTGGCAATTTGTCCTGTTTCAAAAATTAATTTATTTGTTAAGATTCAATTTTGTTGTCTTAAAATTGTGTGTGTGTGTGTGTGTGTGTGTGTGTGTGTGTGTGTGCATGTATGTGCATGCACGACCTGGAGTTAAATGTGGGCCCTTTGTAAGAGCAATATGCTCTCTTAACTACTGAGCCATCTCTCTAGCGCCCTAAGACTTATTCTTGTACTTATTGATGTGTGCCCGTGTGAGTGTATGCACATACATGTGCTGGTCATTATGGTTGCAGAGCAAGTGTCTTTCTTAACTGCTGAGTGAACTGTCCAAGCCTCTATTTGTTGGGTTTTGGTTGGTTGGTTTTTGTTTTTCTAGACAGGGTTTCACTGTGTAACATATTTGTCATCCAGAACATCCCACAGCACTGGAACTCACTTTGTAAACCAGGCTAGCCTCTTACCTGCCTCTGCTTCCCAGGTGCTGGGATTAAAAGTGTGCCCCATGACATGTCTGGTGACTTGTCTTATTTTTAAGACTAGGTCTCATTACATAGCCTGGGATGCCTTCGAACTCTCAATCCTCCTGCCTCAGCTTCCTGAATGCTGGGATTAGAGGCCTGAGCCATCGTGATAGGTTCCTTCATGACACTGTTAATCAGCACTGTCAAATGCAGCAGCCGCATGTGCCCTAACCATGTTTCAACTTAAATAACTAAAGATAAATGAAATTAATTTTTGGCTCCTCAACCTCACAAGCCATAGGTATGTGTCAACAGCCACATGTGGCTGGAGGCTACCTTAGTGGACAGCAGAGAGCCAGATTTTCATTACTGCAGAAAGTTCTAGTGACCAGCACTGTTCTATACTGTGTTCTGTGTTACTGACTCCATTTGATTGTCTTCCTGGTTATTTTAAAGTATTCACAAGTTAGCGTTTGGGGCAACTTGTTGAATTTTCTGACCAAAGAGGACAGCTACAAGTCAATTTACTTTTTTGCATGACCCAAAGGTGTCAGTTTTCAGTCAGTTTTGCAGGTCTTGGTCAGGGACATCTACCACCTCCTCAAAGCTTGACAGTCTGTCAGCCAATCACTTTAGCTCATTCAGGATCTCATTCAGGATCAACTCAGAAGTGAATCTCAGTCTCCATCTTCCTATCATTGCCATAGCCTAGTCCCCTAGTTATTACATCATCTGTGGGGTCCACCAAGCCCCTGAACACCTTGGAAAGACAAGCTACCCTTCCTACTGGCTTAAGCGAACAGTGTACCAGCAGCAGCTGTCCACCTGGAAGCCACCATCCAGTGCACAGGTGAGACTGCTCTTTCTTGGCATCTGTATCCACACACATCATGTTGGTTGTGTGGACTAGGATGATGCAACCCGTTCCTCCGCTAATCTGTACATTAAAGCAGTCACAGAGGAAAGGACCAAATCAACATTGCTTATATGTATCTGTGGCTACCATCACCTAAGTGTGCAAAAACACCTTTTCCTTCTAGTTCAAATACTGGATGTCTGACTGCTCTGTTTGCTTGTCATCTACTTGTATTGTCTATTTTTGTCACTAGCCCCATCAGAGACTAGTCTTCTTAACATACAGGAACACAAATCCATGGGGGGAGGGGACTATATACATTTATTTTATTTAAGCTATTTTATAAGCTAAGCTTTCATTATTTCCCACTTTGAATCTCCAGTCTTGGTACAATTTATTCACATTCACAGCCTGTAATGGAACTAGAGAAGATGACCCACACTGAGCTGCTCCTTTGCCAATAGTTACCTGTGCAGATTTTTTTAAAGTTGGGGTTTTCCAGAAGGTGTCCAGGTAGACGACACTGGAAGCGATGTTGCCAGAACTCAGGGAACCAGGGATTCCTTGTGTTGGTATCTAGCCTCAGCTTCAGGAAGTAGTCATCAAAGGACCTGACCTCTGGAGACTGCAGCTTGATCGTGATTCCTCCATTGGCTTCCACCTCATAGCCTTCAATGACTTCGTCTCTGTCTGCCCATCCATCACTAAAAGCATTCAGGGATTGGGGTGAGGAGAGAAGAAGACAATGTCTTACAAATGAGCTCAGAAATATCTACAAACAAAACAATCCAGAGAAATTAAAGCCCACTTTGAGCCTCTGTCACTACCCGTCAGTGGTTCCCCTTTACTAGAAAGAAGAAAGTTGTGGAAATTAAAGCTCCTACTCGTGTATTTGCATGGGGAAAGTGATGATAACAATGATGATAGTGTCAGTGATGACAGCCAAAGTTCACTGAGCCTCCCTTAGTCAGAAGATTCTGTCGATCACTTTCACGGAACAGAGATGAAACATTTTCAGAAATTACCTGAAGTTTTGCTGGGTCCAGGCAATCAGGTTCCCGTGTCTAATTCTCACAATGCTAAACAATAAAATCACCTTGTAATTACTGTCCACATCGGAGACAGTAAAGCCCAGGTGCTCAGATTCTTCATTGAAAGCACTCAAAATGTGAGGGGAACCCTGCAGGTGTCATGACAGTGAACGGGACTGTGAGGAGGTGAGAATGAAAACTCAGTTTGGAATGAAAAGTTCAGATTGACTTTGTCAACCAGGATCAAGACTTCAGGGAGTCTGGTGCTAGGTGGTTTACTCCCAACAAATTTAGACAGTACAATTTGGAAAACGGTTTCCTGGTGTAAAACAATCCCTGGTGCACAAGGAAGTGTACTTACACAGAAACTTAACTCAAGTACATGTCATTTCTTCCAAGAAGATGGGTTCCAGAGATAGACTACCTGTACTAGCTTAAGGGCCTAAGGAAGGGTCTAGCCTGGCTTTGGCCATACAGATAGTGTAGAGGTCATTGGGACTATTGGCCATTTCCACTCGTGGCAATGGGGGCTTTTGGTAGGACCTCTGGCTTTACAGATAATGTAAGGGTTATTTAGATTATTAAGCATCTCTGATCCTGGTTGTGGGAACTTGGTGGAACCCTTGGCCATAAGGGTCATTTAGATTACCAGCTACTTCTAGTCTTGGTTGTAGGAGCTTGATATGGCTTGACTCAGCAGATAAAACAGATCATGGGGTCATTAATCACCTCCAGTTCCAAGCTTTCTGCATGGAAGAACAGGTACATCTTCCCCATTAGAAAGACAATCCTATGTTCTTAACATTCCTGGTCTCCCTGGAGATCTGTGGGTGCAAGGACTTTCTTGCTCTGCTCCCAACAAATGTGGTTTCAACATTATACTCAAACCATTTTAAGAGTTGTATGTTATGAAGTAACAGATTAATTTAGCAGTGTTTGCTCTTGGGATATTTTTCTCATTTGGCTCCCATAGAAGTGGCCAGAGTATTTTCCCAGTGCTATCCCAAAATAATAACATTTATGGAAAACCACCTCACTCCCAAATATAAAAGAATCCTCCTACTCACTAAGTGGATGTCACTGACATTTTATCTAGAGGGTTGAGTTTTTAAAATGTGCTCACCTTCTCAAGCATTCACATTCTTCCATGAGGGATGTAGTATCAATTAAATTCAAGTGTACATGTCACCTGAGAGGTATCAAGAGCTGAGCACACAAAAAGGCTTGCTTTATTCAAAATTATTATGATATGTAAAAAAACACTGAACTCGGCTGTACTAAACTAAAAGAAAGCAGGTTTTTAACTGCCAAGGGCAATATTGGAAAAATACTACAGGACAACGTAGAGCGCTTGGTCTGGGTGACCAGGCCATCCAGGTTTGTTTATTGTCACTTATATAAATTAGTCTCATAACTTCTCACAGAAACTGGGAGGCAAAGTTCAGCATACATTTCAAAGGGATGGCTCCCAGACCCAATAAGAAAGATATACTAAGGTTATAAAAACTGGCAAGCAGTTGGGAGATTTCCATCTCAAAGGGGTGACAAAATAATTTACAATTATAGGTTTGCCAGAGTCAATGCCCCCAGGAAGCTTAGTAGAGCTAAAGCACATGGTAAGACCACCTTGGCCAGAGAGTAGATTTATCCCTAGACACAGACATATGGCACAGCCACCGGAAGTTAGTGGAACAGAATGCTATAGGCTACGCTACAGAAAGTGTCTTGTTTGCCTTCCACAGAGCAGGGAACTAGCTGAGTACATTCGACTGAGCACAGCTCACCCCTTGTTACCTGGGAAAATGTGTTCTCTCCTTAGCTGAGCTAATTGGTTCAGGTCCTCTCTAGAGACCCGCAGTGAACCACCATGAGCTAAATTTTCAGCAGGTCCAGAATGACAAAGAGTAGAAAATGTGCTCCTGAATTTAAGGGACTTTGAGGCACAGCATAGACTAACCAGACCAGAGCATGTGGGTATGCCTCCAACCCCGCTAAAGAGTTACTTCACAGCCCTGAATACATTCCTTTCCTTTATCTGCATTCACACCACAGTCACCAGGATGCTTAGCTACAACTTCAACTGAGAATAAGACATATTATTTCCTGCCTACCTTAGTATCATCAATATCTGCTGTGTATTTAAAGGTAATTTAAATACAAAAAGGTTTTTAAATACAAAAACAGACATCTAACAAGAATTACAAATCCTATGAAATTAAAGAAGTGGTCAATATCACCATGAGGGAGAGCTTAGAAGTTAAACACAGTTGTGTGTGTGTGTGTGTGTGTGTGTGTGTGTGTGTGTGTGTAAGTTTGTGAGTGTGTCTGTGTGTATGAGTACATGTGAGTGAGTGTGTGAGGATGTGTATGTATGTAAGTGTGTCTATGTGTGTGAGTGTGTCTCTGTGTATGTGTGTGTGTGTGTGTGAGAGAGAGAGAGAGAGTGTGTTAAGACTTCTGTAAGAAGGTGATATCTGAGAGAGAGAGAGAGAGAGAGAGAGAGAGAGAGAGAGAGAGAGAGAGAGAGTGTGTGTGTGTTGAGACTTCTGTAAGAAGGTGATATCTGACCTAAGGAGGAGGCAGCATTAGTCAGGTCAAGAGTGGGGCGAGGTTGTATTGGTCTCTGGTAGAGACAGTTGTCAGTATAGCTGGAGTAAGTGAAGTGTGGCATAAACTGTCATGGCCATAAAAGTTCCAGGCCAAGGACCAGGGGATAGGCTAAGATATTGTTGGCCTGTTACTCATAAGGTCCTTCTTCCTTCCTCCAGCAGGTTATGCGGCCAGAGAACAGTACCCCTGATGGATTGTTCTGCTCATCATCACTGAATATGAAAGGTAGTCAAATTGGTTGAAGAGATTGACTTGTTCACCTTCCCTTTTGATCAATCTACTAAGAAAGGCATAACCTTTAAATACATATTTAATTTATTGTCTGCTGGAAAGAAATGCAAATCATGATGAAAGGCAATAGGGATACATTTAAATTCATACATTAAAATATATTCAGTTACACCTTAACTACATCTACAACAGCTGGAGATTTGAACCGTAGTTCATGTCATGTTCAAAAGTGGAGCAAATCAAAACCAGTTAGACTTTCAAGGACTTCTGCCCATAGTTAATATTTGAAATCAAAATGACTTGCAGCTTAAAGAAAAGAATTACTTTTTTACATAGAGGGTAGTCTGGATGTGTTATTTTCCAAAATTAAATATTATGAGAGATTTATTTAGTTTACAGTCTATTTAAGAAATGTATAATGTTATAATTTTACATAGCATTTGAATGAAAATTGTATATCTGATTTGCTTTCTCCCTCTCTCCCTCCCCCATCTCCAGCCTTTACCCTCTCTCCATCTTCCCCATCTTTCAATCCCTCCCTATTTTCTTTATTTCTTTATGTTCTTTTTTTTGTAAAATAAAATATAATGTGTTAATCCAAGAAGCAGAAAAATTTTGACCTGCATATCTTAGGAATTCTCTATGAACATAGATCAATTTGCGATTTAGATAGTTAGAGCCCTACATCCTTTGATCGTAAGTTGAATGTTTTCACCCCCACTAAGATGGCACCCTTTCCTCTTCCAAAAGTTATAGCTGGTGTTAAATTCAATAAAGGTCATAAAATAAAGGCAAAAAAAAAAAAAAAGAATGTGTCAGCAAAACCATTCAGGCAGGATTACTGGGTGAATATTTATTCAAGTAGTGTGTGGTTGGAATATTATATGTGAGCTTAAATCTGTTACCAGTGATGCACAAGAAACTTTAGTTATCCTTGGCTTTTTTTTTTAAGCAAGGTATCATTAAACAGCCTTGGCTGACCTAGAACTTACTATATAGACTATTACAATATAGACTAGTCTGGCCTTGAACTCATAGAGATCCTCTGCCATTAAAGGTGTGTGCCACAACTCCCAGGAATATATATATATATATATACACATACACACACACACACACACACACACACACACACACACACACGTGGAATTTAAATAAAATAATCTACTTAGAAACATTAGTAAGGTAACTCTTCATTTTTATACTTTAAATTACTTTATCTGTATATCCCTTGCCAAGTACACTTACAGAGAACGTTAAAGGTCATTTTCCCATTTAGCTGTGTTAGGAATTTGGGTGATGACATTTTATTTTTGGTGGGTTTTCTATGAAGTGTGTTTTAACAACAGGGAGCCAGCAGCATGCCTTGTGGTGTGCACTCTACTTGACCTGAGGTGACTTCCATCACCTGGTCACCCCTCATGGGTTGGGAATGCACTCAGCCTGCTGGGAGGTGACCCCACCTCAGACATCGCTGAACTCCGAAAGGCACATTTGCAGCCTCTGGCAGCTTCTGCTGTATCATCTGCTTCCCCGTTGTGAGTTCTTTTCCCTGCCTGGATCCTGGAAACAAAGCTGCACATTGTGGAGGAACAGAGCAATTGTCTAACAGAAAACCCCATGCCTTAAGGATTTCTCAAAAAATACAAGAACCCGCCAGGCGGTGGTGGCACACGCCTTTAATCCCAGCACTCGGGAGGCAGAGGCAGGCGGATCTCTGTGAGTTCGAGGCCAGCCTGGAAGCGAGTTCCAGGAAAGGCACAAAGCTACACAGAGAAACCCTGTCTCAAAACCCCCCCCCCCCCAAAAAAAAAATATATATATATATATATATACAAGAAGCCCCAGTTCTTATCCTGCTTCAGTTATTTTGTGTGTATTTAAGTGTGTGCCTGCCTGTTCGTATGTGTGCATGTGTGTGTGTGTTTGCATGTGGGCACTGAAGATTGACATGAAGAGCCTTCCCCCAACTGGTCTCTAGCTTCTTCTTGCAGCGTGGTCTCTCATGGAAGCCGGGACTTTGGCTAGGCTGGCTGGCTAGTGAATTTCAGAGAGCCTCCAGTCTTCACTTCCTCAGAGCTGGGGCTCCGGGCACCTGCTCGTGCACCTAGCTCTTTCTACATTTGTGCTGGGGAATCAAACTCAGGTCCTCACGCTGACTTGGCAAGCACTTGGCTGGCTGAGTCATCGCCCCAGGCCTCTGCTCTCAATACTTTTACTCAGCAGTTCTTCAAAGGGCTGTCCTCTCCTCACCAAACCATTTTCCTCTTCCTTATGAAATTTCATGTTTAAAACTTGAATAATTGTAAGATTTTTGCTACCAAATTCTGACTTTAATAACAGGAAAATATTGTTTCTTCAAACTCCATTAGTGACTTCACTAAGCTTCATAGATACTATTTTTTGCAAGAAATGGATAGTAAACAGTGGAAATTATAAAATATATTAATGTCCCTTAAATGTGTAAATATTTTTTTAATATATTTATATTTTATTAGTTTAAATTTGATGGTGTATCAATTTTTCTTTAAAGTGTTATGAATTCAAAGAACTCTATTTTTCTTAAGAATTTATTTTTATTTTATTTTCATTGGTGTTTTGCGTGTATGCATGTCTGTGTGAGGATGTCAGAAACCCTGGAACTGGAGTTATAGACAGGTGTGAACTGCCATGTAGGTGCTGGGAATTAAACCTGGGCCCAACTGTTTTGTTTTGTTTTTTTGAGACAGGGTTTCTCTGTGTAGTCCTGGCTGTACTGGAACTCATTCTGTAGACCAGGCTGGCCTTGAACTCAGAGATCCACCTGTCTCTGCCTCCCAAGTGCTGGGATTAAGGGTGTGTGCCACCGCCCAGCTGCAGTGGCTTTTTTGCACCCATCATTTAGATTAATGCAAATCACTTGAGTTTTATCAAAATAAATATTCATTCATTGAGCAAAAAAAAAAATGAGATAAGACCTACATTTTTTTTTGCATTTACTACTTAGAAGTCTCCAGACTATGACACAAGAAAATAAGATGAGGATGATCTCAGCCCAGTGGATTTGCTAAGATGAGCCATAAGCCTGGTAAACGAATTTGGTCAGATATCCCAATTCAAAGCACTGGAGAACAGAGCTACCAGAAGAGCAGTCTGGAATACATCTCCCTCCAGACTGTGCTGTAACTGAATGTTAGAAGTTCTAAAGGTGAGAAAATAACCAACCAAAAGACTCTGAAGGACTGGACAGCACAGAATCTAGGGCTGGGAACACTAAGTGTTCTCCGTTCCCAGAGTAGAAAACTCCATATTTCTGTGGGATTGGTTGAAGTGTTAAGGAAGGTCTTTTCTCAGTACTGAGGAAGACTTGCTCCTGAATTCAGTCCTTCCTAGTAGAGTCTAAGGCACAAGACACTCTAACTTCCATCTAGAGCTACCGTAAGAAACAGAGAAGTACCAGTGCTCAAAGACATACAATGTATAGGCTCAAATAAAAACTATCAGACACTTCACTCCATGTGCATGATAATAGGAAAAAAAATATTAAAGTGATATTTCTACAGAATTACTATATGGCAATATAGATAGATCAGCACATTCCAGAGTCACATGACAGAATAACAATGGGTATATTTTAGATTGAGGAAACCTCTGAGTTCTCAGGAGACAACTTTGAAGAGACATCACCAGACTTTGTGAAGTCCTAAGCAGGAGTAGTAGCTTCCCATAATACAAGATGGGTTTGGGAGCATCTCAGAATATGGTTTTTAATTTTTTTTTATTGTGAGGCACTTGGGATGTCACTCTGAGTGATGGAGATGTTTCTGACCTTGTAATGACACAGAAATAGTCTTCTATGTGTAATAATCGTCTCAGCCTCAGCTGACAATGTCACTTGTGAAAGAAGCGTGTGAATACGCATGGAGGGAGGGATAAGGGGCAGCATGGACAACAACAAGCCAGGATTTTTGAAGATGAAAGTAGAGGAGAATGAGCTATGGCTGAGTGGTTTTCCAGGGCCATTGTTTAACGCTCTGAGATGGCAATGAGGATGTCAGAATCTTTCAGTTTCTTTGTAAAACAGACTTATTTTTCTAACTTGAACAAAAGGTCAAAGCACACCAATTTGTGGGCTTCTGAAAGCAAATCCAATGGTTTAGTAACTTCATTAATGGAATTTCCCCCAACAGACACAGTGCAGCTTATCCTAACCTCTCATTTCTAGGTCCTACTATTAGAAGAAAGAAAATGCCCATACTAGTTTGGGGTCAATAGCTATATGTCTTGTTAATTCATTTTAAAGGTCTAATCCTGATTTTTTTCGTTCAAAGTAAAGTATTATTTTTTAATTATTGAAGTTTCTTATAAGCTGGTCAAATAAATTCATATGTGATTCTCAAAATAATAACCTAGAAATAACAAATTAAATTTAATCAAGAACCAGTAAGTGATCCTTGGAGGCTAGAAATAGCAAGAAATAAAGACCAAATGCTGAATGAGAGAATGGAATAGCAGCCCAAAGAAACTCAGTTTCTGTGCTGGAGATCCAGAGGACGGAAAATGAGGTCTAGCATCCATTTGTTCATGGCAAAGAGGTTCCATGAACCATGGCAGTCATGGAGCTAAAGCTGATGCTCCAGTATAAAGCTGGGAGTTTTGAACACCTGCCAAAGTCAATAGAGCTGGAATGGACAGGATACCCACCGGCCTTTGGAAGCTTAAGTCATGCCTGGAGTAGGATCGAAAGCACAGGAGCTCATAGAGTGCATGGTGATGCATGAATCTAAAACAGAGTCCATGGTCGCTGTAGGTCGGGGCTGCAGGCCTTCCTGAAGCCCACAGGTTACAAGTTTTGCCCCTGAGCTGTTGACAGGTGGTGGAAACTTGAAGAGATGAAACAGAGTTGGAGGTTTTAAATTCCTGGAAGGCTGTCATGAGGACTAGAACCATTCTCTCCCCTCCTCTGTCCTCCTTTTCCTCCCCTCCCCTCCTCTCTACCCTTTTCTCTTCCTTCCTCTTCCTCTCTGTCTTTTCCCAGCTCTCATCATAAGATACTTACTACCAAAGACCCAAGCAAAGGAGCCAGCCAGTCATGGACTGAAGCCTCTGAGACCTCAAGCCAGTGCCTCTTGTTTTGTTTTTTGTTTTTTTTGTTTTTTCTTCATGTGTTATCTCGAGTATTCGTTATGTGACAGAAGCTGACTCATACAATGATACAAAAGCCATAATCAAAGAAATCATAAAGTTTCCTGTAAGATTACAGACAATCCCTAGAGCCCACATAAAATGTCTTTGCAGGCCAATGTCAACAAATGGCTTCAAAAATCTTAGGAAATCTGAATGTTTACTAGATTAAATGGGGCAGGTGGGGAAGTGCGCAGATGTTCAAAGTTCAGTTAGGGAGTCACTTTTAATGGTCTGTTCTACAACATGGAAAGTGGACTTGTTTGCAACCTATTGTATTTTTTAAAATATGCAAAGAGGGGATAGAGAGATGGCTCAGCAGTTAAAAGAGCTGGATACTCTTGCAGAAGACCTGGGTTCTGTTCCCAGCACTCACAGCAGATGGCTTACAATCACTTGTAGCTCTAGTTTCAGGGGGTTTGATGTCTTCTGATCTTTGTGTGTTCCTGTAAGCACATGGCACACTTAAACCCACACAAACACACAGGCACACAGGGACCCTCACAGGCACAAACACACACACACACACACACACACACACACACACACACACACACACACACTCACTCCACTCACACACACACCAGAGTAGTAAACTAATAATATTCACAAAAGGATTAAATTTTGGTTTTAAAAATGTACTAATGTTGTTCATAGCCTATCTCTATGCCGTGATAAATTCCAAGAATATAGTGATATGAAAGACTTAAAAATAATCAAAGATCCTTCTGTCCAAACACTGGCAGAAACAAACCACACATTCTTCAAAACATCATCAACTGCTAAGGAATCAAATGGAAACTAGAGAAAGCATTTGAAAAGGCAAACTGTAGCGGGGAATGCAGCACAGTGCAGGAGCAAAGCCTTGAATTTAATTCTCAGCACAAGGAAAAAACAAAACAAGTCAAAAAACACAATAACCAAGAAGGGAGGAGAAGAGAAATAACAACATGGTGACATGAGATTCCAAGTCTTTCAGTAATTACAACTTAATACATTTTGTTAAAACAGTGCTTTCTTTTGATTTACAAAGAAATTCTCATAGCTATAGCTTGTGTGTAATAGATTCATCTAACATGCAAACATACAAAAAACATAAAGCAGCAAAGGAGTCACCAAACAAATGCCAGCCAAATTGAGGTGGGGAGGGATCTATTCACATAAAAACCAGTTTGTTTGCAGCTAGGTGTCGTTATCAAGAACAAGAGGAGTCAGTACATCTGGAAGATACAATAATTTGAAATTTATATACCAAATCACACAGCCTCAAGACAGAAAACAAGCTCATGAAAATCATTATCTCATTCCCTCCTTGTAGTACATCATACTTGAATTAATTATTAGACTGAACGGGTAGAACTAGAAAAAGTACTCATTGAATTAAATAAAATACTGTATAATAAGTAAAAAACACATTCTGTGGCTCTAAGGAGGATGTCTATTGCCAGAAATGTTTATATTGGAAAAAGAGGAAAGCTAAAAAAAAAAAAATGAAGTAAATATAAAACTTAAAAAGCTAGTGTCAGCCATGGTGTGTCCATACCTGGGAGACTGAGACCTGAGGATCACAAGTTTGAGAGAACTAAAGCTACATAGTGAGACCCTATGACCCTATCCCCCTCCAAGAGGAGAAACAGAGAGGGAGAGTCGGCCAAGCTAAAAATATATTGCTTCTTAGAAAACACTAAAATTACAAAATCCACAGTCCTCTGAGGTTGCTCGTACAGATGAAAAAGAAAGCACAAATGTGCAGCACTTAGAATAAAATTAAAATATAAATTAAGATACAAATGAAATTCAAAATAAAATTAGAAATACTATGAAAATTTTACTATGATACCAATTTAACCCTAAACAGACAAAGACAATTTCCTAGAAAACCTTTAATTAACAAACCCAACTCAAGACAGAGTATAAAATCTGAATAATCATATGCCTAATTACAATGAACACAGTAGCCTAAAATACACTCATTAAAAACTACTGGATTTCCAGATGGGTTTCCAAGGGTCCAAAGGAAAGAAAATCACTATCTTCTACGGTCTTATGCAGAGATTTTTAAAGTGAATATTCTCTGATGCATTTTATGAAGGCTAAGCCTTAGAAAAATCCCAAAACTCATTCCAATATCTTTCATGGGCTAGTTGCAAACGTGAATATTATAAAAATCAAATTCCAGAAGACATTGGAAGATCACACCATAAAACGGACATCATAACCATATTGAAGTAACTAAGTGAGGGAGTTGGTTTTCACAGATGACTGGTTGGCCTCATCAGAAAACTATTTAAAAGTTGAGTCCACAGACTAAGGTTACTAATTTACCTGAAATGCCATCCCCTTTCCCCTTTTTATTAGATAAATCATTCTGATGTTTTGATTAAGGTGACATTTACAAAATGATTACCAACCATTTTAAATGGATTACTTTGGCAGCATTGAGAATAGCCAGTGTGTTGGCAATTGCCACCTCTGTCTAAATCCAAATTATTTTCATTATAAAAATAAAAATATTTCTGCCCATTAAGCAGGGATTCCCTAGTCCCCTCCTTATTCCAGTCCTTATCCTAGGATATTAAAATATTTGATTTTAAAATTTCTTTATTTGAGTAGTTGGCTTAAATTTTTAAAAAAACATCATTGTATGTTTTGACTTAAGATTAGGATTTTCAACAAGTTCTAAAATAGCACTAAATATACTTCTGCCATTTTGTAGTATATGTTTGTACAAAGGAGTGTTCTCTGCATAGATGATTATGAAATAAAAATGTTGATCAACTCTGAAAAATGCTGTTGAAGCTCTGCATCATGTGGGGTCAAATATTCAGCCAGGATTAATTTTTTATGTGACAATGAATAAATGTACACCTTGTTAGTATGTAAATTTTTATTTGTCTTTAATTAATGGTAATATTATATGTATAGCATACCAGAGAATTGTTTTCAAATAAATTTCTTTGTAAATTATTATTACTAAATGTTTGATTTCTATACTTACTTTGTATAGCTATATACCAGGGATGATGTAAAAATTTTTAAGTGAAAGGGATCAAACAGAAACCTAGAATAAGAAAAAGAAATGAATAAAATGATTCCTAATGATATTCTGCTATGCTCATGGATCAGTGCCTAGCCCAATTGTCATCAGAGAGGCTGTTTCCCAGCAGCTAATGGGAACATATCTTCAGAGACTCACAACTAAACATTAGGCAGAGAGACAATCCAAATTGGAGTCCTTCATGGGGTCCCTAGGAGCTCAGGGAACCCCATGGAAGAAGGGGAGGAAGAATTGTAAGAGCCAGAGGGGTCCAGGACACCAGGAGAACACAGCCCACAGAATCAATTAGGCAGTGTTCATGGGGCTCATAGAGACTGAAGCGGCAATCAGAGCCTACAGGGGTCTGTGCTAGGTCCTCTGCATATACGTTATGGTTGTGCAGCTTGGTGTTCTTGTGGGACTCCTAACAGTGGGAGTGGAGATGTTTCTGACTCTATTGTCTGCTCTTGGGACCCTTTTTCTCCTACTGGGTTGCCTTGTCCAGCCTGGATATGGGGGTTGGTACCTAGTCTTATTGTATCTTATTATTACATTGTGTTTGGTTCATATCCCTTGGAGACTTGCTCTTTTCTGAAGGGAAATGGAGGGGGAGTGGAGCTGGGGGTGGGGGTGGACTGAGAGGGGAGGAGGGAGGGGAACTGTAGTCGAGATATATTGTATGGGAGAACAGAGAGAGAGTGGAGATAGAGGGTGATTTTCATATATATATATATATATATATATAAAGAAAAAAATCATCCAAGATTAAGAAGTCTTGATATCAAGCCCAACCAACATATATCAAACACAGCCAGTATCAGAGTTGAGCTGTAATGAATGCAAAAGTTCATCAAAAACAAGAGATAAATACATGAAATTATAGTCATACAAGTGAATACTATAAATAAACTAGAAAAACTGATCTATTGAAAGTAACAAAGAATCTCATCCACATAAGGCTGATTAAAAATAGATGCTAAACAAAATATAATATTTAAGTCACACAGTTACAGGTGACATCTCTCTAGTTTTAAAAATCAGAATCTTTTGAAATATGGTATCTACTGAGAGACTTGTGGGCCCCAGGTGACAGTCAATTTCCTTACCTGGATAGGAGTTATATGAGCATTTCCACTTAATTAGAGTTCTCTGAGCATAGCACATTTTGTGCCCTTTTCTGCCTAAATGTTATACTTGAAAAATACATATATTTAAAAGTAAGACATATACCAACTTTTAAAGTAATTCTTAAAAAAAAAACCTAAATATCAGAAGTAGACATGCTTACACATGTGTACATGAACACGAAGAAAAGGAAGAACTGAAGTGCTCAAAGTTAAAGTGACTGATGATAAGACAGAAATTGGAGAGTGTCTATCACTTCAAATTAAGTGACATTGACCTGATCTACCAAGTCTGATAAAATTAATATATTAAATTCGGGTAATTAATAACTTGAACTCCATATGTAATAACAATTCCCCTTTGCTGTTTAAAAACCTTAGTCACAGGTTTGGGTAATTAGAGCATAGCCATCTTGGGGATGTTAGCCAGCCTACCTCAGTCTGACCTTTGGTCTATAACGATTCACATCGATCCCTTATGAAAAATGAGTTCATCCTACCTCACTCAACATTTCCAAATGTTTTTTTTAACTACTACAACATCAACTCAGAGTCCAAAATCTCATCTAAATCTCATCAGCTCTTTATTCTTGGGTCTCATCACCTCAATCATCTAAATCATGTATGAGTTTGACCAGAAATGGTTCTGCATCTGGGAGCCTGTGAAATTAGACAACAAATTATCTGGTCCCAAATAAAATTGGGACATGAGTGAGGCTGCACAGATGTCCCATTATACAGAAAGAAAATGTAGAAGAAAGCCCTGCATACCAATTGCAGCCCGATGAAAGATGAAAACAGACGAACAGCAGAGCCCAAGGACTGGGGAATGGCCATCTCATTGGGGACTCTGTCCTCTGGGTGTCAGGGTTGGCTGTGTGAGTCATATGTCCTCTGGGACATGTGGTAGCGCATATCTACAGATGGGTAAGCAAACTTTGCTCAGTCCATGTCCTGCCTGCCTAATTTTGTGAGTCTGACGCTTTTGCTTCATCTGAAATTCTCTGCGTCCTTTGCATGCAAAGCTGCCAGTGTTTCATGTTTGCCAGATGTCCTTAAAAACCTGGTAGGCTCCCCGTGAGTTCAGGAAATGGATCTCATTAGACAATAGATTCTTCAATGGGTCTTTCTTACATAATCCACTCTGTGATTGTAGATTCTGTGTGGATGGTTGAGACACCAACAAGGTTTATTCTAGTCTCTTCAAAAAGCTCCCTGTGTGACTAGGTACGCTGAACTCTTTTTTTAAAACTTTATTTATTTTACATCCTGGCCACAGTATCCCTTCCCTTCTCTCCTCCCAGTCCCTCTCCCAGGATCCTGCTCTGTTCCCACCCCTGAATCCACTCCTCTTCCATTTCTGTTCAGGAAAGGGCTGGTCTCCCATGAGTATCAACACAACATGGCATATCAAGTAGCAGTAAGATTAAGCACCTTCCAATGTATTAAAGCTGGGCAAGGTGACCCAGTATGAGGATAGGGTCCAAAAAGCCAACAAAAGAGTAAGAGACAGGCCCTACTTTCATTGTTAGGAGTCCCGCAAGAGGACCAAGCTACACAACTGTAACATATATGCAGAGTGCCTAGGTCAGTCTCATGCAGGCTCCCTGGTTGTCAGTTCACAGACTGAACTCTTAATCTTGTTAAAGCACTGACAAAGAGTTTTTACAATCTGCACTGGCTGAAATTTTCTCAAATCATTTATTCTCACCTAGTAGCTCTTCAGTTTATCTCCTTCATTGCACACTCCACTGCAAATTTGAAAACAAAACAAAAAACATGCATACCCAACCACAAAAAAACTAAGACGAGCCTTTAGCCATTTGCTTAGAAACTGGCAAATATTAAAGTCATAATGTACAAATTTTGCTTTCCATAAAATCTCAAGACACAATTCAAGTAAGTTTTCAGATATACTATAACAAAGACCCTCTCCCCTCCATCTTCAACAGCAGGTTCCTCATCTCCTTTGGGCCCTCACTAGCAAGATTTTAATATCTGTCTACTCACTGTCTGTTCATAACTTGAACATTGCTTAGGAAAGCATAGGTATTCTCTACCATGTTCCTTTCTGCCTTTTTATCCCCCACTAGCAGAGGCAATTATATCCACATTCTTGCCAGTACTCTGATGAAGACAAGCTAGACTACCTACCGTTCTCTATGACATCCTCCAGCCTCTGTCCATGGACCAATCCAAAGGCCAGTCTGGCATTGCACGTGATTGTTATGTGAGTGTCTCACTACCCAGTAGTAAGAATCTTATTAGTTTGGAAACTAATGATAACTGATGATCCTAAACTTGATGGTTGAAAAGAATACAGGTGTATTAGATTACACCTCTCCAAATGATAAATCCCAAATATCTCTCACTTGTCTAAAACCAAGGTGACCAGAGTGTTGCAGTCTTTCAGGAGGTTAAAAGATTGAATCCATTCCTCCTTTATTCTAGATTCTGCAGATAACCTACATCTGGAAGTTTATGATGTTCTCCCATTTACAAAGGCAGAACCCGCATCACTCTGACGTCTCCTTCCATCATCACAGTTGCATACTGACCTTGGCCTCCATCTTATTTGACATGAGTGTCCAGCTCAGAAAATCTAGAATAACTTCCCTCACCTCAAAATTATAATTTTAACTATATCTGCGAAGTCCTTTATAGCCTTTAAGAAAGGTCATGTGTTTATAGGTTCTAGTAATGAGAAAATCTATGTCCTTAGGACTGTCATTACTCTACCGATAGCAGAGAGTGACCAGAGGTTACTATGAAGTGGGAGTGTAAAGCATCTGCTCAGATGATTTGTGGGAGAATATACAGCTGATTGGAAGGTCTGAAACTTAGAAGGAAGCGACAGCAAGAATAAGTAAACTCTTTAGAAAGGAAGCAGGTCGAGAGGAACCAGTAAGACTCCAGGGGACACTGTAGACATATGGACATAAAGCTGAGAGGCTAAAATTACACTGTGCATATTGCTGGTTGGCCAACATATCAAGAGACCAGTATATCAGGCTAGGAAGCAAACCGCTCCTGGTGGAAGCAGGATATTGAACGTTTTAAAGAAAAACAGCAGCACAAAAATCTCTTTTTGAGATAACTCTGACAGCAGTACAGAAAGCAAGTAGAAGATCAGAAAACCAAAGCCCGCAGTTGAAGACAGCTGAGCTCATTTCGGAAACGAAATTTTGTATCTCTGTACCTTATGACCCTTTTCAATGTACTAAAGTGATACTATGATTAACTCAAGTAGAAAGGCGGGGAGTTAAAGGCCCATGAAAATGTCCTCAATAGAATCCTCATCCCCATGGGAGAGGAAAGCCACCAGTAGAATGGATCACTGAGCTGCTTTCAAAACAGCTCCAGCTAAAATTAGGGGAAAACCCCAAATCCATATGTATTAGAAGAAAATTCCCTTTCTTGCTAAATAGTCAACAGCTTCCTGATCAAATTACAATGAGAACCTAGATTACTCAAGCAAAATTTTCCCTCAAAACCTTGGAAGCTATTTTCTTGTTTCCCAACCTCAAAGTTTGGATTACCTGCCCACACTAAACAAATATAAAGAACAATCCATCCCACCATCCCCTTAATGTCAGACACCACAAAAAAAACCCTTAATATTGCCAGCCTGCCACTCACCACTGCGTTCATCTGAGCCTGTTCAGTGTTTATAGTTTACAAAATGCTGTGCAGGAGGCTTCGGGGTTGAGACTCTTCTTTGCTCGGGAACATTCTCTCGGGATGATTTATCACGTGGAGGTTTTGTCACTAGCTCAGGGCATCAATGTTATTTGACTTAGGTTTTTACAAGCTGATTTTTAAGTCCCTTGTCATGAAAACTTGCCAGCATGGTGACTTTCCAGTTATGAATCCCTACCTTGGATCCAAACACGAAGTCCTTTCCATTAGCAGATTCAGTTGAA